>JAESVK010000346.1:154957-185510 GCA_017140935.1 Hamamelis virginiana | reverse complement strand
AGAGAGAGAGAGAGAGAGAGAGAGAGAGAGAGAGATGACATGTGATATATGAGTGAGTCGCAGTCTCTGCCTGGGTGAGTGGGGGCTCGGGCCCCCAAAACGGGAGCTGGGAGGAAGGGCTAAATAATGCAATGGGTTCAGTTATATGCATATATGTAAGGATGAGAGAGAGAGAGCCAGGGGGAGAGAGAGAGAGAGGGTGTCATATATGTGTCGTCCTCACTTGTCACCCTCTACGTTTCTTATAGTTTTCCTCTAAATGGTTTATACTAGGATGCTGCCTGTTCTACGAGTCTTCCAATGCAAACCCATTCTCTCTCACCCTCTCTCTCTAAAACCCATTCTCTCTCACTCACTCTCTCTCTCTCTCTCTGCTTATATATGGAAAGCTGGCATTAAAATGCCATATATGCTGAACGGTTGTTTTAGTGATTTCTAACACTCTGGTTTCTTAAACCAGTTTCATTTGCATCCAGCTGGACAGAAATATTAGAAGACAAAATTATTCCCGGACTTAAGTAACAGTCTTTTGGCTTATTGTATGTTAAAGATGCTAGGGTCTAGCTAGGGCTTATTAGGTTTTACAGAGAAGGGCATGGTCATGGCAGCCATTTACCAATTACCATGTCCAGATTGGACCTACAACTATGATGATGAATTCTTGGACAAGAACATTTATGTTAAATTCTTAATTAATTAAAGTCTGTTCAATTGTTTAGGGAAGGGCGGAAATCCATGTACAAGTCTGGTTTTGGTCTAATAATGGGGCCTTCAATTCATCCTTAATTTTCAAAAATTAAAAAAAAAAAAAATCATTCTTAAATAACCTTCCAAAGTACCTAATTAGGCGTGGGCAATCAACAACCACATCTTATTGAGTAGAAGTCCTAAGATCGAACCTTGAAACTTTAATCAAAAATAATATACAACCAGAAACTTTAACTCGAAATTAAAAACCAGAATGCATGATGTGTCATGCTTGGGGGGGTTTAATCATTCTCTCAAATAAATTCTATTTTTTTCACATACCACTCAAAGCACGACACATTATTCTGATTCTTAATTTCAGGTTAAAGTTTCTGGTTGTATAGTATTTTTCAACTTTAATTTACACCATGATAAACAAAGTTTGTAAGTGATCTCGCTCATCCTTAACACTAATCTGAATGCAAACTTCTACAAGAATAGACTTAGAATATCCTATGTTTTGTAAAAAAAAAAAAAAAAACATATCCTTTCTCCCTAGTGTGATCACTCATGTTATTGACTGCAATTATGTAAATGAGCTAAACTCAAACCTCATTTTTAAGTTTGTTAATTTGTTAAGTTAAACTTGAGTAGAGCACTAGCTCTGTTCGGCATTAAATAACTAAGGGCGCGTTTGGATAAGTTTCTACATCCTGTTTTTCTGCTTTTAAAAGTCAAAAAAATGAAAGTTTTTTATATTTTTTATAATGCAAAATTTTGGTATTTACTTTTAAAAATTGGGGAAGCAATAATTTCTTACTACCTCAACTTTTTATAGTAACTATCAAATTTTTTGCACTCAAAACTTTTATCTTTTTTACTTTTAAAAGTAAAAAAATAAACAGGAAGTAAAAGTTTATCTAAACGCGTCCTAAACTACTCAAACTCCTTTGATGGAATGCGATGTTGAACTCCTTTGTAAGAAAAAAAAATGTTCAAACATTATTTTTGAACTAATTAATTTATTAAATTTGTGAGATAAAATAATAATAATAAAAAAATTAAGCTCAAACATTATTTTTGAGCTAATTAATTTATTAAATTTGTGAGATAAAATAATAATAATAAAAAAATTAAGCTCAAACATTATTTTTGAGCTAATTAATTTATTGAGTCAAACTTGCACAGCCTACTACTAAACTTGAATCAACAGTCAACAATATGGTCACTAAAAAAAAAAAGCCTACATTGTGGGAGGACAGCACAATAATAACTATGGCCCGGATGGCAAAGAAAGCCCAAGTCCCAAAAGTAGGGCTTAAGCGGAGAATAACAGTAGATTGTGGGTTGGGTGGAATGGGAAAAGCCCCAAGATCCAAAAATTCACAACTTGATAAATTAAGGTGCACCTAAAATAAAATTGTGTGAAATGACCTTCATAGGGCAGGTTGCATATCAATTTCTGAAAAACCGACCATTAAATTAGATACCAACATGCTAAATTAAGGTGCACCTAAAATAAAATTGTGTAAAATGACCTTCTTAGGGCATGCTGCATATCAATTTTTGAAAAACCGACCATTATATTAGATACCGCACTTATGCTTGTACTGTCTACCAAAAATCGCAGTGATCCAACGGTAGACAAAAATCACAGTGATCCAACAATCGGTTTATGAAAAAACTTGCTGTGTAAAAATGAAAACATTTTAAAGAATAAAAAAGTACCAGTTTTTTATGACATTTGCCATTTTTTACAATGACATTTTAAAAAGTGACCAACTGGTAACATTTTAAAGAATAAAAAAGTGACAGTTTTTTACAATGACATTTTTAAAAACTGAGATTTTTTACAATGACATTTTAAAAAACTGACTGTTGGTCACTGTGATTAATATCAGGCATGCCAAACATGAGCAATATCTAATCCAATGATCAATTTTTTTTAAAATCTATATGGCAACTAACCCTACAGAAGTCACCTAAAGTAACTTTGCATCAGGTGCACCTTATATTAGCATCTCTGTACTGATGTTGGCCACAATTTTAAAAGGGTCTAGAAAAACACCATCCATCACAAGCCCAACAAAATTCACCCAAAAAGATGGGCCCAGACAGCCCATAGCCTATCATCCCCATCTAGCGTTAACTCTTCCAACTGTAGTTTAGGCAAGCAACACCAGAATCACTGCCATGAAAAATTCACTGCTGCAGAAATAGGACCATTGCAGCAGTATGCACAGAAGATGCTGATATCTAGAGTCGGGATATGGTTCGTTGGACTGATGCTGATAATTTTCTCATAGTTAGAAGGCCAGAGAACAGAAATTTAATCCTTCAAATTATTGAGAATGAGAGTCTTTACAAGGGGAACTGGGTTAGTGCCATTTCGATCTAGACAAAATGACTCGATAAAAAACGAAACATGTCATTAAGTATGTACACAGAGACTGCAAGGGCAAGGGAAGAGCATATATACTTCGAAGATGAATTCGACAATTTCAGTCAGTAATGTCAAAGTATTTCGGATCTGCAGGGAAATGGTATTCCACGTTCAACTGTGACAAAACAGCAAAAGCTTTAGTTAGACAAAGAAACAAGCTTTAGGGATTTGAAATTTAATATTAGTACGCAGAATTCTTATATAGAATCTGCATAATCTTTGTTCTAAATTAGGTATTTATCTTCTTAGTATGACTCACTGCTACCCACAAAACATTTTCATAGGAAGGCTATTCGAGTTTGTTTATTTCATTACATTTTAGGGCTTAGGGAGAATGCAAATGGGTTATCGAAAAAGTTGCTATCTAGGATCTTGCTAATCAGACCTCATCAAATGAATAGTCCAAAACAGTTCATACAACTCCATGACATACCAGTTTTTCTGTCATGAGATAGGACTGAAGGCAGTGACCAATACATTCAGTTTAAAAGCTTTCAAAACACAAATCAGAAAAATAACAGTGGGGATTTAGTTCACTTGGTTGATCGACTCGACAGAAAACTGAAAAAGTTGAAACTCCATTATATTTATTTAGAATTTTTTGGAGTGAAAACCCCAGCAACATTAAAAATATGGTTCCAATCAACCCAAGTTTTATCTACCAGTTGGCATGATTGCCAGCAATATGCTAAACATGGGTGTAGAATCAGTTAGAGAAGCAATGGTCAACACATCAAAGCAAAAAGAAACTTGAACAATCATTAAAAAATGTGACAAGGAAATTTGAAAATTTTCAAATTAAAAACAATTGTCATTTGGGGAATCCAAGCCAGCATTACCATTAACATTAAATATATCAAAGAGAACATTTTAAATTTTGTCAGACCACACTCTAAAGCCATTTTATACAATAAACTAAAAGCCACATACCTCTCCCTCGTCGGCATCTGAATGGCGGTGAGGGAACACGACCCTCAAATCGTTGTATAAATAGAATCTCCGCTCCCCATCAGCATCTAAACCATTTATTTGCAGTGCAGATGGAGGATCAGATTTGCATCTCTGAACTGATCTAGAACATTTCTTAGGGGAAAGACATAGAAAACGGAGATGAAGAGCATAACGTAGAGCACCAGCGCCAGTTGTATTATCATTGACCTTTGAACACACATGAACAAATTTCCTGTCAGTTTCATGGCATGTATCCACGCAGCAGTAATCCTTCCCATTGGTCCTCTGGTATTCACCACTGTCACACCCATTCTCAAACATAAAGGAAAGCCGGCCTATTCTTTCCATATTTTGAGATTTCTTCGACAGATCCCGTGTATCTATTGAACCCAGTAAATCAGAGCCTTCACTTATTTCACCAATTCGATTAATAGATCTCACAGTATGTGCTAAGTATGAATCTTTAACTTCCCTGCCAAACTGTACAGAATGATTTTTCTGTGAGATTGGAGTTGCCTTATCTTCAACTTCCATGCTGAGATCTTTCTGTCCTCGTTTCAACTGTGTGGAAGTTGGGCCAGGAGAGGCTAGAGTGACCTTCTGGCGCAAGAATGTCTACTTCAATTTGAACAGAGATGCAGCAAAAAGAAAAAGAAAAAGAAAAAAAGTAAAACCATTAGCTGTAAATCCAGGTCAAGAATCTTTCCTGCAAAATAATATATAAATGAAGGCATATTACAAAATAGCAATAAAGCATTCATTGATGAGTTGGCTGACAATAATGAAATCCTCTTTGTATGTAACCCGGGCATGAAAGCTTAAAACATCATGGATCCTTGGCTTTGCAATTCTGTAATTTAGTCACATTCATGGGATGTTTATCTATCCTCTTATTTATTCCTTCTCATATTTTCAGCTTTTATGGCAAGGTGAACGATTTCAGTATGAAAATGTTCAGTGCCACCCACTACCTTATATATGAGTTCCTCAATTCCTCCAACTAAAGATCTCAGAACTAAGAATTATCCTAATAATGTTACCCAAAAAGGAATCCAAAAATGAGACTGCTTGAAGAAATTTTTAAGATGTTAAAAATTTAGGCAGTATTTGATTGCATGGGAATAGGGAGACCAGGAAAGACAGATGGTTTTACAGCTTTTACTGTTTTGGTTATACCTTGAGAAGGACAGTGCGGGAGGAAAGGTAAATGCATGAGTTTAGCAACAGAAGAGCCTTATTTTTTGGAAAAGCAGAAAGTCTTTCCAGAAAAGGTACAAAAAAAATAAAGCAACAACAAGAACAAGGTTCACAGTTTCTAAGGACAAATTGGACCATAAAGCATGATTCCTGTGCCGCATTTTCCACGCAAATCCGAACATAATTTGTTCATTGGATAGAGGGGAGTCAACTACATTCTTGACAATTCTATCCTATTGCTTCCTGTCAACCATTTGTCCTTTTCAGGCCTTCGACTGTCAATTCTTAAATCACATCTTCTGATATTGGCATTCATATTTTATGCACAATATTCATCCACCTCGTTCAGTTTTCCCCTACTCTATCAACTCTTGATGTAATCCCTTTTTCTTTTTTTTTCTTTCCAAAGCCTTAGCTACCATCTAGATGAGCAACCTTATCTCAGCCATGGCTAATCTAAGTTTCGCAAATGCCTGACAACCCATACATAATATAATGGATAAAATTATGACTATCTCAAACTTTCCTTCATATCTGATAGAATATGTGGGCCATATATAACTCCTAAAGAACATCTCTGCTTCAACCACACCCCTCAGGTTCAGTAGTTATCATTTCCCTCAACCTCTCCATCCTCGCATAAATTTTCATAAGATACAAGAATAGGAAACTTAAAAAATATCTTCTAGGTTCTAATATCAATCTCACAATTAATCGATACACATATTCTCACTAAACAAACATTGGATATACTATACTTCTTTGACATTCATTATAAGACCTGCAAATTTTAAAGATTCCATCCATACCATGGTTTTAACTTTTAAATATTGGTCAACGTCGTGTGTATTGGCTAATAAGCATTGGTATTCAGGTCATGGAATAAAATATCTCTAATATCCTCAATATATCTCCAATATATCTCCAATATATCTGTATATCTGAGGGTATTGATACAATATTAGACTTACATATCTTTACTGATATTTACCAATATTATATCCATCATATCTTTAAATCGATATTGATATTTTCGATACCATCAACATATATGTTGATATATCTATGTTTTGGGACCATCGATATATGTGTCAACATTGATATTTAATTCCTTGTTCAAGTAATGGTCCCAGAAGATACCAGCACAAGGATCAAGTGGCTTCAAAGTGTATCATATTGATATACAATGGAACTTACGTATTGGTGCAAAATTGGTCGTACTTGGCTGATACAGTGCAATTATAAATGATTGTTGTGGCTTAAATTACTTCGAATACCTCAAATTTTTATATTATTTTTACTCGTTGTCTTGGCTTTTGAATGCTATGAACCAAGTTTTTACGCTAGACCAAACATTTTTAGCCCAAAAATAATGGCTCAAATTTAAAACTTGGATGAAAGGTCTCACGTAGATAAAGTCATTATTTTGACTCAAGGTAGAATAACATTCTTTATTTCATTTTTACTCTGTTACTTGATCAAGGTGTTTATATCTCAACTAGCAACCTAAATTAATTTTGATTGCTATAAAATAGAAATTCATCAAAAGTTCAAAACTAATGATGGATCTTGAATTGCAACCCTCAGGCCTACAAGGTAAAAAATCATTATAATATTAATAGGTATGTGCATAGTTGTATGAACGTGTTTATTGACCTATTTTTTTTTTAATATCTGTTCTCATCTTCTAATTGCATTTAAAGTCACAAAGATTGGGGGGGGGGGAACTCAATAATAGTATATCCTACCAATGGCATTCCACTGTTCCCTGCTAATGGGAACAGAAATATCAGTATAAAAACTTAATTCCCATAGTAAATCATGTATATGGGTTGAGTGAGATTCCCCAAGACTCATTTAAAAGCAGTAGTACGCCAGTAACTGCTAACAAACCGTGCATATTTATTAATCTAAGAAGTTTGCTAGGCCAAAAAAATATAGTGATAGATCTTGATTTTCCAAAGAAAAGACTCTTCTTTTGGTAGTATAGAAGACTAATCACATTTACAGTCCACCTTTTAAGTGGTCCAACCTGGAGGTTAGCCATGTAAGATAGCACAACCATGGGATGGGTTTGGAGAGGGGAGTGGAGCAACCTGAGTGCACTTAAGATACCAGGTATTATAAAGGAGCCCGAAGTCGACCTCGACCCTTCCCCTAGGGTGTCTATACTCTATACCCCTAGGTCACAAAGTTGGGAGAGAGTACAGTTACGGCCATTGACCTTAGGTAGGCAAGGATATTGATGGTGCTCTTTCTCTCGTCTTCGTGCCTACGGAAGTATGCATTTTATGGTGGCGCAAAGAATAAGGAACAGCTAAGTGGCAGTGAGTGATACAGGGTTGGGCCAATGAGAAGGCCCTAGAGCCCATGACACTCTTGCATGCATGCAACCCAAAGCTGCCCCTATTTTAGATCCAAAGAGAGGTCGTACAAAGCCAATAGCAAGAACCTACGACCTCAAGGGGTGCATTCCTGAGAAACTGTCAGCTCTGCATAACTCGCGATGCGACAGGTCAATGCCTGCAATACAGGAAGTGGACTGCACTCGCCATGTGTCCTGGAACACACCACCCTGGTTCTGCTCTCAAAAAGGCTAAGGCTAAGGTCGACTCCCTCTCCATCGACCTGAGGTGGAGGGCATTCCCTTACCTTAACTAGCCTATATCCCAACCCCCAAGCCATCCCCACTAAACCAAGCGTGAAGGAGAGCGAGCCACTCTCAACCTCCATCAACCTTGTCCTCTCCTTATGCGCAGAATACCCAAGTGCAACACCTTGTATGCGCTTAGGGGGAGCTAGAGTGGCTCACTCATCCTAGCTTCCGCCACAACTGCAAGAATCCACTCAAGTGAACACCCTCATGGAGGGCATCCGCCCTAGTGCAGGCAACCCCGTCAAACTAGGTGACTCAAGGGAAGGGGTGTAGGCATCGGGAGCCCGAGGTCACACTGATGGATTTAGGTCCCTTCACTAAGATATGTACTGACCAACCCTAGGCAGTGCGTGTCAACCTTGTGAAAGGGGCATGTGACAAGTCCCTATTGGTCCTGGGCTTGTTTGGGATTTTGCACTATCAACAATATATATATGGGAAGAAAGGAAAGCCCTAGGATACATTCGGAGTCAACAAAATGAAAATAGAGAAGCAATGATAGAAAGAAAAAGGAGGCCTACAAGAAACATGACAACATATCATATCATTCTAAGTTACATTGTAGCCAACATTGTGGGGAACCACATCAGAAGGTACATTTTCCATTAGAATAGCCATTAAGACATCTGACCATCCATCCCTAATGTTCCTGAAATATCACTGACCTCCACTGTCAAGTTGTTTGCCTCATACGTAAAATAATCAATTTTACTGTCATATACCTCCCTTTCAAAATTTAATTACATTTAAATTGAAGAAGAATGATCTTTAATTGTATGAAAACGGCCACCTTCTTAACAGAGGAGACCTTTTGTAATGCTGAATGAGATCTTAAATTCTATTAGAAGTCGGAACACTGATCTCATCTCAAATGCGCATGTAAAATTTAGAAGAGAATGCAGTTTTTATTCCAACTTACTTTGGTACCAGCTGGCATGTCACTTAAATCATAGTTGCAAAAGAAAGTGTGAAGGGGTGTCCTTTCCGGGTTGCTGAGAACCTGGAGAGCAATCCAGTTTGATGGTAAATAGGAGGTAACAAATGTGCAACTCAAACAGCAGCTTACATTCAATGGCATGCATTTACATACTTAAAACAGCCGCATTGCAGGCAGAGGCAATAATATCATGCTACTTGGACTAAGCTCGATACCATAGACACTCGAAACAAAATTTGAATTGGATAGCCGTGATAAATCTGGATCATTCCAATTGTAGGCCCAAAGTTGTAACTATTTTGTTTTGAGGGAGAAGAAACAACTTACCAGTTGTATTTGCCCTTTCCTAGGAATACGCAGGCGGCTTTTGGCACTTTGCAAATCATTGTTACTAAGGCCTTTTTTAGTTTTCTGGCCTCTACATTTGCTTGATGTCAAATTTCCAGCAATGTCTATGGATGCATAATAAAATAAGTAGCTATCTCCATCGACACTGGTTACTGCAAATGGGAGTTTCTGTGACCGTGGTGAGAAGTTCCCTCCAGTAACATTTAGTACAGCAAGAAAACCATCAATTCTCTACCAACAACAGGCAGTTGAAAGCAACATCAGAAGTCTGTGAGTAGTAGTTTCCCTAGACTGAATTAAGAACTATAAATAAGAAAAGCCACCAATATAACATGACAAGAATACTAACCTGACTGGCTTTTCCAGATGAGAACCGACCAGACAACAAGGATTCCTCAAACGAACCAACCAAGGATCTCCTAACAGGCAGTCCACTCAAACTTTTAACGAACTTTATGCATTGAGATGTGGGGACTGAATTTTGACATAAAGGCCAATTTATGCCAGTGATACTTTCTGGAGAAGATGGATGAAATTCTTCATGTGAGATATCAATATCTTCAAATGATTTGCTCCCCATCCTTAATTCCTCCACCTCAGTGGGAAAGATAATTCCTGAGATGGTTCCATCAAGTGACTTTTCCACATTCTTTAAAGTTAAACAATCATCTTCTGTCTCTTTTCTGGCATTCCTGCATCCTCCTGCAGTTTTTATTCTTTCAGAAAACTGTGGACCAAGAGGAGACAAAGAACGAGAAGGTGAGATCACCTTTTTTGGGGATATGGATATCGGCCCAGTTTGTGATCTTACCTTACTTGATTCTCTGAAGTGATCATGACCAGGTGAAGATAAACAAGTATTACAAGGTAGTGTTTCCTGGTTCTCTAGCAAAGGGCCATCAGTGAAAAAAATGGAGGAAGTTCTATTACAATCATAAAACATGTTATTCCCTTCAGAGTAACTAGATATAGACCAGATTGGTGCAGTGAAATCATTTCTGCTCCCAAAATTTGCTTTCTTACAGTCTTGTGCAACAGGAACACAAAACTTGTCAGCAGGGGATTTTATCTGAAAATTGCTGCAACCAATTTCTAGTGAATTGTCATTGAATTGGTCTAGGAAACGCATACCATTTAATGGTGACAGCAACCGCTTCCTGACTAGTGACCCACTGGACTCAGTTTCATTAACTATGGTACCGACCACAGCCGAAGAGTGACCGCGATCAGTTGAAACTCCACTGAATCCATTACTTGTAGAATTCGTTCCACTTGATTCAAAACCCACAATCCTTGAAATAGGACTCTGAACATTCCGTTCGTTCGTAGGAGAAAACCAACCAACTTTATCCGCAGAACCAATCTTCAAACTGTTAACATTAGCAGTAACATCCATGGCCCCTTTACATTTAAACAATGCATCTGAAAATTTTGAGAGCTCCAAGGAGGTTTTCCTCTGGAAATCTTCCAAAGAAGAGCATAAGGAATCCTCAGGCATTCTGCTCGAACTAACTCCATGCATCCCATCCAAATCACAGGCGCTCACTCTCGAACTTACTCCATGCATCCCATCCAAATCACAGGTGCTCACTCCAGCAAATCGTAGTGGACTCTGCAAATATGAGCTCAGTGACGCCGAAACTTTCTCAGCATCTTCACTGGAGGAAACTTGTGGCAAGCCCATCACTAAGTTTTGAAGAAGTAATGTGAATATTGTTTTAAAGAGCAGAAATAGGTCTTCCTTCTTTTCACCTATTCCATTACTCTACATTCAATATTGGCTGCATTCAGCTTTTGCCAGTATTAAAGAGGATTAGTTCTCTTCTATCTAAAGAACAGGTTGACTTCAAGTTGCCTAATCCAATCAGTGAGTAGAAACTGAAATGCCCAATAATCCACAATTTGAATATATGTAATCTCTGCAGAGACAAATCCCAAATCTACATAGAAGCTAATGTTTCCACCAAACACTTCCTCATTTCAACAACCACTTTCTCATATATTGTGAGGAAAAACCCAAGCACAAACTAAAAATCCAAAAATGATGGGTAGCACCAATCTTCTGCCCACAATACCGGCAAGCAATGAAGCTCATAGTTTTCATGGCGGCTGACAGAATCAATGCACATGCCTGAAATAAAATTAAATATAATGATTAAATTCTAATTTTGAAATGAAAATATGAGAGTTTTCAAAAAAAATTGCCCATAATTTTCTTCCAATTGATGGAATCCAGGACTAGATGCCTCCGGACTCCATCACTTTCCCATTAATTAGAATGAAAACAACCAAAAAATTCTCAAATTAATTAACATAAAATTCAACAGTATATATGGACAAGAAAATCAAAAGACAAAAATGAACTGTCAATTGACAATGTTTACAAAGAAAGAACAAGACAAACGCCATGTTATTGTTTCTCACCTTAGCCCTTTTTTCTATCAATGAATCTGAAGCAGTCTTATGTGTTTTTGAAAGCAAAAAAGTAAAAAAGAAAAGAAAGCAGATTACCTCAAACCCAAAACATACTCAAAATCAACCATCAATCTTAACCGAACTTTACCATAATCCAACCATATACATCAACAGTTTTCGACTTGCAAAAACAATCCAACCGATCAAACGCGAAATAAAAGTCGAAAGAAGAGATTCCTTGAGACGACAAACAAAACAACTGGAATGAACACTCAGGAAAGCGTTACGTGTACGGCACACATTCACCACAACCCCCCCCCCCCCCCCCAAACTTCGAGTCATCATCTACTACAAGCAATGTTTTTAAAAAACAGAAACAATCTATCTAACCGTAGAACCCACAAAAACTGAAAAACAAAAACAAGTTTAAAAAACACCCAAACACAGAAAAACATTCACCACAACACTCCCAAAACTTTGAGTCGTCATCTACAACAAGTAATGTTTTTAAAGCAGAAACAATCTATCTAACCGTTTTCAACTCAGAGAACCCACAAAAATCATTTAGGAAAAAAAAACACCAAAAATCAACCAAATCAAAACAGAAACAAACTAAGTCCAACACAATCGAGGCTTCATCGTCAAAATTCTCATAAAAAAAAAAAGGTTGCACATACAGTTTTACATATATATATATATAGACACCCACAATAATCTGATCACGAAACGCACCAATAGACCTTGTGATGAATGAATCTGGCAGATGGGTCATGTTGGATGATCTTCCTTTGTACTTTCAGTGTTTCTAGATCATTTCAATAGTGAGAAAATTCAAATGGGCAGATTTTTAAAATAAAAATAAAATAAAACAAGAGAAATGGGGTCTTTGAAATCATTTCTCCATTTTCGTCTGTGAGAAGGTGGAGGAGATTGTGGGGTAAGATTTACGGCAAATCCCATCTCTTTGCTGTCTTTATAATCCCAAAATACCAGCGTCACCATCGCCCACCTTCTCTGCTGCCTGTAAATTGTAATGTAATAATACGAAAAAAAGGCCACGTTGCCTCGCGAGAAATTGTCAGTTCTAAACTTCTCTTTGTCTCGTCTCAAATTCATCACGATGACACGCCACGTGTCAAGCTTTTGAATTTTCTCTTCTTCTTTTTTAAGAACCATTGTTTAAAGCAAGTGTTTCCTTAAACATGTATATTGTGGATTTTATCCATCAATTACTATGTAATTTACTTTTTTTATTTATTAGAATTAGATGAAGAGATATGTGTGTTCACAATATCCTAATTATTTTATCACAATATAAAATATAAAGATATTTAGAAATTTATATCTATATATACTATTATATAAAAATTATATGGTTCCATGTATCATAATAATAGATTTTTTAATTGAATTAAAATTATAAAATTCTATCAATTACAATTAAATTTTATAAATTAAATTAAAATTATATTATAAACATGATTTTATAATATGTCATCACTCAAAATAAAAGTTATTTTAGTTAAATTAAAATTTATTGTTTAATACTAAGGGAAAATTATTCAAAAGCCCCATTTTGAGTTCTTTTTATCCAAAAGTCTCATCATCTTTTCACTTTACCCAAAAATCCAAATTTAAATTTTATTTTATCCAAAATTCTAAAAAACTTATCTATGCATCAATTTTTCAAGCACTTCCAAAAAAACTGATCTATGCATCAATTTTCTGCAAAATAATCAGTTTCTGCAAATTCAAAGAACAAACTGATATGTTTCTTACTATAAAGGAATTTTGGGTAAAGTGAAACATGACGGGATTTTTAGGTAAACAAAACTTATAAATATGACTTACGGGTAAACACTCCAAATACTAATTCATTTATAGATGGAACTTCATTTTCTAAACAATTTAATATAGTATAAATTAAATTCTATTTTTTTATTTTTAAAAAATAAAAAACAAATACAGTTTTGCTAATATTATTATTAAAGATTTTATTTTAATTTTTTATATAAAATATATATAACCTATTGAATTTATATTATTTTTGAAAAATTTTAATTCCTCAAACTCTTCTTTTAAATAATTTAATGGATATATACCATCTTTGTTGTACTTGTACGTTCACTATATTTACTTAGAGGTAATCTAATCAGTTATAGCTGAATTTAATAAAATCAGTTAAGAAATCCAAACCATTGTATTTCTTTTCACTTAATGTATGATTCATTGTAAAAAGAAATTACACCTCATTTGGGGGTAGGTTCCTCTTGCATCCTGTTTTACATCTATACATACACCTCATTTTCAAATTACTCATGTGGGTTAAATATTTTGAGAAACTGATCGTTGGATAAGATACATCTATCGTGTTTGTTATTTATGCCAAAAATCAAAATGATCCAACAGTTAGCTTTTAAGAAATCTCAATATAAAAAATTGCGATGATTCTAATTATAATAATTTTTTACGGTGATATTTTTCAAAAAATCAACTGTTTTATCACTGTGATTTTTGGCATAAATGACAAACACGAGATATATATCTTATTCGGCGGTTGATTTCTCAAAATATTAAACCCACATGAGTGTTTTAAAAATGATGTGTAGGTATAGATGTAAAACATGATGTAAGGGAAACCTGACCCTATATATATAAATGACAGAAATATAAAAGTGAGACCAAAGCCTTCTCAACGATACTTATCCCTGCTGAAATGATAATGTCATATTAGTATAATAATATTGATACTCCATATTAATGATGATTTTATATAAGCAAGTTAATTATCACACTAAATTATAAAGATTGTAAAAGTAGTAGTAAAACTAGTGTTTTTTTTTTTTTTTTCTATAAAAGAAATTATTAGATAACTTTGAAAAAGAATGATTTTGCATGAACCATGGCAGGAGAGATTTGGGAAAGCAAACGCGTTGCAAACAGTGTTATGAAACCCGGACCGAACCGACCGGTTCAACCGGTTGAACCGGGAACCGGGCCTCTCTCCGGTTGGTTTAACCCACAAAAACCTAGCCATCACAAAAACCAACCTCCTTTGTTAAAACTGGTTGACCCGGCGGTTTTCCGGTTTTATTGGGTTATTAAGTGAACCGGCCGATTTTTTGATAAAACCAAATTTCGGTCAAAAAGACACAATAACTCCCTTTTTTTTTTAAAGGCTCTTAAAGCCATGAAGGCTAAAAGACTAAATTTGTTAAAAAAAAAAAAAAAACCCAATAGCAAATAAACCCTGGGCAGATTTCGCATTTTCTGTTCACGGGCTTCACAGCCGCTGCTGCTAACCCTCACGGCTTCACCCCCTGACCCCAATCCCCCACGGCCTCACCAACTCACCCCAGCCCCCACGTTGACACGACTCACTGCCCTCATGGCCTCTCCCCACGGCAACACAGTCTCTCCTCCCGGCGTCAATCACGGTCTACAGTCACGACTCTCACCTTGCTGGCTCGCTAGTTGCTAGTTCCTACTTCTCACCTTGCTGGCTTGCTACTACTCTGTTCCTTTAATCCTTGTAAGTAACAAATGCCATGAGTGCCAACTTAAGTTACTTAACAAGTTTAATTTTAATTTTTTTTTCATTTCTTTTGAATTTTGATGATTGCACAATTGCACATACATAATACATTCAAATATATTTTGAACTTGTGTTTGTGTGTCCTGACTTGTTTAGACTTCACTTCTTTGAACTTTGAACAATTAAACTTGGATGCTTGTAGCATCACATCATTGCAGGCTTGTAGGCTGTAGCATACTAGCATCACAAAATTGTCATTCAAATTATTTTGGATTGCTTTGTGAGATTGTTTGGTCTGATTCTTATTTGATTAATTTGTTTAATCTGAAAAGAAAAAAAATTTAATAATTAAATGTTAAAAAAAAAAAAAAAAAAAAAAAAAAAAAAAAAAGCCTAACCAATATAGCTAGGAATCTAATTTGATTAATTTGTTTGGTTTGAAAAAATTAATTTGATTAATTTGTTTGGTCTGATTCTCATTCAAACATATTTTCAAATACATTCATTCAAATATATTTTCAAATATATGTTAGAAATACGCTATTAGTTATGTAGTATTATACATTGTTGTGATATTGTGGGATTATAATTTATAAAGAATAAAGCTACTTCTTAAACTTTTATAGGATTTTTTCTATATTTTTTAATTTTTAATAAATAATAATTAATATATTTATGACATCATGATGACATCACTGTTCTATCCGATTGACCGGACGGTTGAACCATTTAACCCTTATTTTGGTCACTTGTCCGGTTCGATGAACAGTGCTGTAGATTGTATTGTGCCACATGGCAGCAACGTATTGCCACACGTGTTCCTTATATGCACGACCAGAAGCTCTACTAGAGGTGACAACTGACAACTTATGATGCCCACTAATAGTGCATGTGGGCTTTTACGTAGGCCCAGTCGATGACTATCGCCTAAGTTATTTGTAAGTTCAATTTTAGCCTCATTTGTATAACTTTTACTTTTGTTGTTATGTAATTACTAATTACATAGAAAATTTTTAAATTTAATTAGGGCAATTTCCATGAATAATTCTAAGTTTCCAAAATATTACGGTTACGAACCCAATCCAAAATATATTACGAAAATATTTTTTTAGGACATAAATACCTCCACTCATATGGGTAATTACAATCTGACCATTGAAATGGTCAAAATTTGGTACGATTTTCTTTAAAAAAATAATTTGAAGAGTCCTCAATAATCAACACAATCCTCAATTTTGGGGATTGGGGATTGTGTATAAATTTGGGGTTTGAGGACATTGAATGACATGCATGATGTGACATATTGGAATCGAAGATTATTAGAAAAGTTGGGGATTTCATATTATTTTGTAGGTTGGGGATTATATGATAAATTGTGTATCATGTGTTAAATATAAGGAGACATTGAATGACATGCATGATGTGACATATTGGAATTGGGGATTATTAGAAAAGTTGGGGATTGTGTATAAATTTGGGGATTGGGGATTGTGTTAAATTTTGGGGATTATGTGTACAATTTGGGGATTGGGGATTACGTGTTAAATTGGTGATTATGTGTAATAATTTTTTGTAATTAAAAATTCGGGGGACATTGAATGACCAACATTAAATGTTGAAATAACATATAGGGAATTGGGGGTTATGTATAATATTGGTAATTATTAGATAAATTGGGGATTGGGGATTATACATAAAATTGGGGATCCTGTACAAATTGGTCAAACTTCAATTTTAAGGGTAATTTCGTCCAAAAAAACAATAATAGGTGTATAGCCGTAATAAGTTTTGGATCGGGTTCGTAGCCGTAATATTTTGGAAACTTAGGATTATTCATGGAAATTGTCAATTTAATTAATTAAAGGCTCGTTTGGATATGCTTATGCTTGTGCTGTTGAAGCAGAATCAGAAGTAAAAGCAGAAGCCAAGTGCTGCAGAAGCAGAAGTCAATTATGTTTGGATACTACATTTAGTGCTGCAGAAGCAGAAGTCAATTATGTTTGGATACTGCATTTTAAGTGTTGTGCTGCAGAAACTGAAATCAATTGTCTGTTTGGATATCATCTGTTAAAGCTACTTATAATACTGAAATGACCCAATTACCCTTGTAAAAATGTTTTTTTTATTTTTTATTTTTTGCTTGTTTGGCAATCAGAATTCTATTGGACAAAATTATAATAAAATTATAATTAAGTTATAAAATTTAAATATGTTTCATGCAAATATTAAACTAAAGATAAGTGCAACAAAATTCAACTTTATATAATAAATTAATACAAAGTAAAGTCTATCCACTAATCTCACAAGCAATCCTATCACGAATAGCTCCCGTCTCACTATCGTCCACTGTTAAACGACAATCTTGGTCAATGTTGTCATCCCTATCACCAAAATTCCTTAATGGAGGCACTACTAAGAAAATCTTCTTTTAATAAAAGTAAAAGAAAACAATCCTGGGATGGTGGGACTCACATCTTACAACAAAAACTCAAAAAATTATTATCGAATCAGCCGGTCCAGCTACACAAATCTCTTTATGCCAAACCGCTCTCTATCCAGGGCCTCTAACAAGCATGAACAATAAGATCATGAACAGAAAATAACGAACTGTTCTATTTGAACAGGTTTAATAAACTATAGGTTGAAAAAAAAAAAAAAAGGAGAATCATCCATACAAACTCCAAACAAGCAAATGTCAGATACAAAATCAGTACCACAAACAAAACCCCATTACAAATATCCACCCAAAAAAAAAAAAAAATCACACTTCCATTCATCAAAAGAAAGAGAAAACCCCAGAAAAATATATAACAGAGACTAACCAAAAACTATAATGCCCATTTGACGTTACACATGATTAATCAACTACACAGAGAGAAAACAGAGAACAAATAGATCAAAAAGCACAAGCATGTGTTAACCGGATTTGGACTAAATATGAGCCAGAGTCGGATTGTAAAAGGGGGTTATGAGTCCCTGTTCTCCTCACAGTAATTTCTAATATTAAAAACTTCAAATTTCCCCAAATCATCCATAAAAACCTTAGAAAAAATAAAATATCTATGAATTTAAGCCAGATTTATGAAGTTTTAAGCCAGATCTATGGAGTATTAAGCTAGATTTATGGAGTTTTAGGTAGATCTATGGAGTTATACTTACGAGTGTTGCAGGGCGTCGGCGGCGGGAGAAGGCTTCTGTGTCGGCTAGAGTTGGACGTCGGGGAAGAGTGGAGATGCACGGTGTCAGCTCCAAGCCTTGCCTGTAGACGAGATGAGGGGGAGAGGTGCAGCTGGTCTTGACTGTGTAGACGAGATGAGGGAAGAGGAGAGGTGTCGCACGAACTTGACTGGTGTGTAGACGAGATGAGGAGGAGAAGGTGATGAGCATGGTATCGCACGATCTATCATAAGCAGGTGCGAACCTGCTTTCACCAAATCGCAGAAAAAAGCACAAAACGTGCTTTCACCGGCTTTTGCAAATTTTGCCAAACAACCCCTCAAACGTGTTTATAACCCCTGAACGTGCTTTTATATGCTTGTGCTTGTGTTCCCAAACAGGCACTAACTAATAATAAAATAGAATAGAGTCTAAATTTAGAAATTGTATTTTAAAAGTTTTTTAACATTTAAATTGATTTCGAAATAAGTTGTGAGCAAATTCAAGGAGGAGACCGTTTTGGACCAAAATTCCTTTTTTAATCTTTTAATTATTTACTCAAACACATCATAAATATAATTATCTCCAAAAATGAGTTATAAAAGAGATTTTATTTGTATTTAGAAACTGAATTTTAAAAGTGAGCTACATTTTATATTGAGGGATTTACTTTTAAGTTGATGAAATTTATATAGAAATAATCCAGTAAGGGGTACCTTATTTTATTAAAATAAGAAAATACTCTGTGATCTTTAGATCACAACTATATAATGAGATCTAAAGATCATAAAATACTTTCTCACTTTAATAAAATAAGATATCCTTACTTAAATTTATCAAAAAAACAAGGATACAAAAAAAAAAAAAGTATCTCTAATTTATTAATATTGATTTTTTAAATCACAAAAGTTTGACAAGTTGTCATAAAAATCTAGGGCACGTGAAAACTTTGTGGTGTCACGTGACAGGACGTACAAAGTACAAAGAGATCAGGTAAACAGTGGGCCAGTCGCCCAGTCGGCTAAGCAGGCATTATCCCAGGCACCTAAATACAATTTGAGCCTCCTCCCCATCACACATATTTGGTAGCCTTGAACCTCTCATGTCATTTTTTATTTTTATTTTTTTGGGATAATGTGATTTTGAAATATTACATGCATCTCCCAACTAAAGGTTTTAGCTATCTAGGAACTCACATCCTATTTAATTTATTATTAATTTTCTTTAATTATTATTATTTTTTTTCAAGAATATGTTGCTAGAGAAGCATACCTTCAAATTATTTTAGGAGAAATGTCTCATAATTTGAGTACATGAAAAAGTATTAGTTTATTTATATAATTTTTTAAAATGTCAAATTCCAGTGACACATGATTCTTACCTATGATTTGATACATGATTTGCAAAATCATATATGAAATAGATATTTTGAAAAATATACTATTGGATTAAATGATTTGTTTATACACATTATGTCTGCCAAAAATCACATTGATCCAACGACTACCTTTTAAAAATTATCACAGTTTTAAAATAAACTATAAAAAATTATGGGAAAGTGAAAAATTGTCACTGTTTTTCATAGTTGGTATTAAAAAATATTGCAGTTTTGAAATAAACTTAGTGTTCTGAAAAATCAATCATTGGACCAATGTGATTTTTGATAGCCGTAATGAATGTAAACAAAATATTTAATCCAACGGTTGGTTTCTTAAAATACGTATCCTATTTAAGGTTTTACAAATTATGTGTTAAATCCTGAGTAAGAACCTTGTGTCACCGAAACCTGACCCTAACCCTTTCTAAATCACAAGTCCCTTTTTAAATCATAAGTCGTTACACAAAACTCTTATTGAACTTTAAAATCAAACAAATAACCTCTAATCTCTGGTTTAGGTTTACAAAAAAATTTCTCAACTTAAAAACCAAACAAATAATTCCAAGTTACAAATTTGTAATACTTTCGCCCCGGTTTGTGGCTTAAGAGGAGGTTTTTTTTTTTTTTTTTAAAATTGAAATAATTTGATTTAAAATTATACGACTCTTAGAATGAATGCAATCCTTCCCATTTGCAACTCAAAAATACATAAAAACCCATTGGGTACTCATAAATACATACAACATTAGCCTATTCCACTCATTCATCTTTTGAGAAAGACAGGATGTTAAAGAACTTACAGTCTTCTCTCTTCTTCATCTGTTCCTTATTTCCACCAAAACAATCTTTGTGTGATACCTAGTCTAACCACCATAGTATCACCAAATTTTTTTGGGACCATCTATGTTATACGGACTTTTCACTTCACCTCGAAGTACCCGCACCCAAATTTATTATTTACTAGCAACAATAATAAGAACTATTACTTAAAATTAATCACCAATTTTTTAAAAATCTTACCTTGAGTAGTAGATTCAACATGAGTTCCAGAATTATTAAAGTCTGACAGTTGTTCTATGCCACTTGGCATACAAGGTCCAAAACTTTCTTCAACTTGGAATCCATGGTAAGCTCCTCTTCCATTGTTAATCATTCAAAATTTCTGTAACAGAACAAATAGATCAACCACAAGGAGTGTAGGGAAAAAAATGACTGTCCTTTAGAGAGAGTCATAAAACATTATATGAAACTAACCTGGATGTTGGATGTAGTTGCTACGATGAGCAATATCCTGAGACAGCAGTGAGAGAGAGGGGGAGGAAGAGAGAGTTTCTATAAAGCCCTAACCTGAGACAGCCGTGAGAGAGAGAGAGAGGAAAAGAGGGTTGCGTGAACTAAAAGGCCCAAAAAAAAAATGTATGTTGGGTTTTGGCTCAAAGGGTAAAGTGGGAATATACAGATAATTGGGGGTTGTTTGTGTCATATGGGAAACTTAAGAAAAAGGAGGAGCGCCGAATGTGTTCCAATATCAGGCGCCTTGATTAAAATGAGAAAATACTTCGTGGTCTTTAGATCACAACCACATAGTGAAATCTAAAGATCATAAAGTATTTTATCACTTAAATAAAATAAGATATCCTTCACTGAAATTTATCAAAGAAACAAGGATACAAAACTTGTATCTCTAATTTATCAATATTGATTTTTTAAATCACATAAGTTTGACAAGTTGTCATAAAAATCTAGGGCACGTGAAAACATTGTTGTGTCACGTGACGTACAAAGTACAAAGAGATCAGGTAAACAGTGGGCCAGTTGCCCAGTCGGCTAAGCAGGCATTATCCCAGGCACCTAACTACAATTTGAGCCTCCTCCCCATCACACATGTCCCCCACCATTTGCGCTTTTGGTAGCCTTGAACCTCTCATGTCTTTTTTTTTTTTATATAAATAATGTGATTTTGAAATATTACATGCATCTCCCAACTAAAGGTTTTAGCTATCTTGGAACTCACATCCTATTTAATTTATTATTAATTTTCTTTAATTTTTTTTTTTTTTCAATAATATGTTGCGAGAGAAGCATACCTTCAAATTATTTTAGGAGAAATGTCTTCGAATTTGAGTACATGAAAAAGTATTAGTTTATTTATATAACTTTTCAAAAGGTCAAATTTCAGTAACACGTGATTCTTATTCATGGTTTGATACATGATTTGTAAAATCATATATAAAATAGGTATTTTGAAAAATATATTATTTCATTAAATGATCTGTTTATACACATTATGTATGTCAAAAATCACATTGATCCAACGGTTACCTTTTAAAAATTATCACAGTTTTAAAATAAACTATAAAAAAATTATGGGAAAGTGAAAAACTGTCACCGTTTTCATAGTTGATATTAAAAAATATCGCAGTTTTGAAATAAACTTGGTGTTCTAAAAAATCAACCATTAGACCAATGTGATTTTTGACAACCGTAATGAATATAAACAAAATATTTAATCCAACAGTTGGTTTCTTAAAATACGTATCCTATATAAGGTTTTACAAATTATGTATTAAATCCTAAGTAAGAACCATGTGTCACCGAAACCTGACCCTAATCCCTTTCTAAATCACAAGTCCCTTTTTAAATCATAAGTCAGTTACATAGAACTCTTATTGAACTTTAAAATCAAACAGATAACCTCTAATTTCTGGTTTAGGTTTACAAAAAATTTCTCAACTTGAAAACCAAACAAATAATTCCGAGCTACGAAATTGTAATACTTTGGCCCTCGGTTTGTGACTAAGAGGAGTTTTTTTTTTTAAATTGAAATAATTTGATTTAAAATCATATGACTCTTAGAATGAATGCAATCCTTCCCATTTGCAACTCAAAAATACATAAAAACCCATTGGGTACTCATAAATAATTAAAATACAACATTAACCTATTCCACTCATTCATCTTTTGAGAAAGACAGGTATTAAAGAATTTACAGTCTTCTCTCTTCTTCATCCGTTCCTTATTTCCACCGAAACAATCTTTTGTGTGATACCTAGTCTAACCACCATAGTATCACTAAATTTTTTTGGGACCATCTATGTTATACGGACTTTTCACTTCACCTCGAAGTACCCGCACCCAATCTTTGGACAAGGATAAGGGTACTCTTGCTGGATACTTTAAAATAATGGAAAATCTTTAAAAAATAGACGAATCCGACACTTGGACACATACCTGCACCCGACACTTGTTGAGATTTGGGTCATTCAATCCACCTACATGTTGGGTCTCACATAAGTTGGGTAGAAAATACTACTAATGTCAAGTATTTCCTAAACCAAGTAGCCCCTTGATAGGGTTGATCTTTTGAAATGGTCCAAATCTGCTATGGTGATATCAAAAAGGGGAATGTATTCCAACCCCATGACAGTTGTGTTGGTCCCTCAACAGGAATACCAAAGCTAAAATAGGCAAAGTGCATCAAGCCTGGCACAGAGTAGAAACTTGTTTTCCCTCTCTTTTGGGTGATTGGTTGTTGTAGAAAAGTTATGGATCCCACGCTGACCCTTTCTGACATGAAAATTTTTTCCTCGAAACACATTTTTGCATTTTTTCCGAGGTAAAGTATTATGAGAAAGTTGAAACTTCTATCTTTCTTCCACCTTGTAGAAAAAGCAAGTTCTATGAAGCTCATTTTTCTCTCCGTTTCTTAATTTACTTTCCTATATTTCAGTTTCTTGCGTAAGTTTCTTGACAACATGATAACATTAAATTTTTATTGCTTTCAAGCAAAACAGTACATAATGAAAGTGAACTTCAGCTTACTCAGATGGGGCTAGGAGCCAAAAAAAAAATAAATACAGGTGGATATGGTTTACCCCAAAGTTTTGATGAGGGAACTGCTGAGTGTCACATTACAAGTGATGACAACATGGCCCTTGCTAAGCTAAAATGGTCTCGCAGCTGCTTCCATCATCTTCTTTACTCTAGTCAGTTTCTGTATCTCCGTGAGAACCTGGAAGAATTACAACGAGTTGGGAGGAATCACATGACAGTTTGGTCTTCAAAACATGTTCCCGTTATAAACAACATTTCCTTACCTCCATAGCCATGTCTTCAGTAGTTACTGCATCCAAGTCGTCATAACCCAATTTGGAAGCAACTTCTGCTAAGAAGATGGGATGTGTTAAAAACCAACAGCAAAAAGAATCATTTAGCCTTTATTTAGATCTCGGAAAAAAAACAAACAAGGGAAACGGAAACGGAAAACCTTAAAATGCTTTTGAGAGGAATCCATTTCCACACAATTTTCATCATTTTCCTTTCCTTTCCTGTGTGCTATTTTCGAGATCCAAATAGAACCTTAATACAGGATGAGCAAGAAAAGAAATGGGAATATATACTTTGGAGTGAAACGGTTGTGTCTGCTGTAGCATATCCACCTCTCATTTCTTCATATAGCACAGCAAGCTGCGACAACCCCTACATATCATTTGTATGGAGCTGTGACTAAATCATAAAGAGGGCTCAAGATTACCAAAGACAAAGGAAATTTATTGGATTATATGGTGGAGACTGTTTTAAGCTAAGAAGGATGGACACTTCACCTCCCGTGTATTAGACACGAGTACACAACACTCCTCCAACATACTTCTTTTTCTTCTTCAACTAGGATTTTCAAAAATGATATAAAGGGATGTGTTTTCAATGATGTATGTGATGCCACAAGATATAATATATTATATATGTATAAAAATATATGTTCTATTAATGCCATGTCCTCATCGTGTTGCATCCTAAATTTTTAAGGATTTGCTTTGTCAGTGTATCCGTGTCGTGTCATAACTGAGTCGCGTGTCTGAGTCCGTGTCCATGCTTCTTAGGTTTTAAGTAGGAGGAAGACCAGGCAAAATGACTAGTTATTTGAGAGGAAAGACTAAAACCTCAGAAACAGATCCTGGAGAAGATTCTTCTGATGCAGTAAGTTGATGTCCATCTTCAACTGCTCCCATGGCTACCATGTCAAGGGGTACATCTATCCATATTGAAATCCCGTGTCTCAGAAATGCCCTACAAGTGTTAAATATGTCAGAAACTCAGGATAAAACAAGAAGTTATATATATTAAACCATGACCAATTTTTCAAGCGGAGTACCACAGAGTGCAGCAAAAACAGAAACTAGGATAATCGATATCCATACAGATTAGTTGGGCTCTGAACTGCACCATCTCCAGCACAAACCACCAGTCGACCCATAGATGATAACTGCTTCAATACTTCAGTCTGCAATAATATGACACGAAAATTAGATGCTTCATTATCAAAAGTATTAAACTAAATCAGTTCGCACATTTGGTATTTTGGTATCCTAATTTCTAAAACTAATTCTACAGTTTTGGTCCCATGGCGGCCTTAAGGGGAAGATTGGAGTTTCTTCATTTGGTGCAGTTACCTCCTGGATTGAATGGCCTTAAGACAGAACTGATCTAACAATTTTAACCCCATAATATCGAGCTCACATGCAAAAGCAACTTATAAGAATCACAACAAAGTCAAAAACAGTGACCTCAGAGTCCCGAAATCCCTTCTCATCTCTCTCTCTGAATGCTTTGGCAGGAGATTCACCACCGGCAGCTTCCTCAACCAAACTATCACTGAAGACAGAGTGACCAAAAAGAGTAAGTTTAGCTATTATATGTGGACCCACAAGATCTTCTCCCGATCTTTCAACAACAAGATCTCACAGATACCTGTCAAAGTAATAATAACGTAATGCATCTGCTAGAATTTTCCCCAAACTGGTTTTCATGGTGCTGTTCATCCCTATGAATCAAAAGAATCATCATACCAAACATATAAGCAGACATACTATGCTTTTGATGAGATTCCAGCATCCAAAAGCGTCAATTAGTATGCAGTAATGCTCACCAACAAGAAATATGGAAGTTCCTTTGAGTTCAGGGGATATTTCAATTGCCTTCTTCTGAATTAAAACTGAACAGTTAAAATGAGTACTTCAAACCATAAGAAATTCACTAAAGTAAGACTATTACTTAGCCCACAGTCATCATAAAAAAAACATAAAGTAAATATTTAAACACAGATAAATTCTTTAATGCTTTGTTTGGATGGAGTGTTTTTGGAGAGAAGAGAAAAGAAACGAAGGGGAGGGTGCCAACTTTCCCTTGTTTGTGAGTTTTATGAGGAGAGAGAAAAAAAATTGCATGGGGGGGTGGGGGTTTGGGGTTCTAAAACCCTTCCAGAGCCCTTTTTTTTAACCTTCCACGAGTGAAAGAAATGGAAAGAAAATAGAACTTCTTTAATGAAACTTTCATAGTTTATCTTTTGTCCATTAACTAGTAAAGAAGAAATAAAAATGACATTTGAGTCATAAAGAAGCTAATATATTCCCATTTTTCCCATTAACTAGTAAAGAAGGGGGGATATATTGGTAAAATGTACATTTAATAAATCTTTTCCTTTCTTTTCTTTTCAACTCCCAAGCATGGGAGAAAGAAATCACTTTCTTTTCTCCCCTAAACTCCCAAACATGAGGGAGGAAAACCACTATCCTTTCTTTTATCTTCTTTTCTAATTAATATTTTCCCTTTTCTTTTCTCTCCTAAACTTACAAATGGAAAGCTCCATCTGGTTGTTAGAAATAATGAGACACAAAGTAGAAAATGCTTAAAATGGTTCTCTTCTTTTTTTCCTTAAAAAAAATGAAAAAGAAAAAGAAATAAACATTTCAGTTTCCCATTTTTTGATTCTTTCCAAGAACCAAACAAAACATTAAAAGCTTGGATCTTATCAGGCAGGAATGAGATCTCACCTTCACTGCAAGAGAGGGATCAGCCTCTGCAAGCTGCATCGCTGGCTCTTAGTAGGAAACAAAAAATAACAAAGAAATTGATAAGTTAGAAGCACATTACTCACTCAATTGCTTTTCAAAATTATAATAAAATATCGAGTTTCTTTACAACCCACCACCTCATGTGTTACATTCAATCACATAAAATACATGCACAATTGAATCATGAGAACTGGAAAATGCACTGAAGGTACAACCGTGGTTTTCTAAAACTTTTACCAAACACTTAGCATGCATCCCAGCAATGTATTTGACATAATTAATTACAGAGCACGAGTATTTAGAACAAAAGAAACAATAATTCATAAGTTCTTATTATATATTCAGTCAGGGTACCAAAAACCTAGAACATTAAAAAATTATAAAATTTCCAAGCAAATTACTCGAATTTCAAACTACTATTGCTCTGTTTGGTTGCTTAGCCTCATACAACTTGAGGTGAAAAAGGGTATTTTTTTTTTTTTTTTTTCTCTATTTGAAAACCTTAACAACACACATAAAAAATGAATATAGAATTTTATTTTCTTCTCGTTTCCTCAGTTTTCTCAGCAAACAGAGGATAAGTGAACGAACAATGCCAATAAATTTTTCTTTCTTTTTTGTTTCTAATTGGAAACCTAAACAGCACACATAAAGAATGAATATCGAATTTTATTTTCCACTCGTTTCCTATGTTTTCTCGGCAAACAAACAGAGGATAAGTGAAAGAACACTATAGATTGAAATTTGTTTACTTTAAAAAAAAAAAAAGTACCAATAATAGATAATAAAATAAAAAAAGAATGGAATGAAATGTAGAAATGATGAACAAAGATAAACTTCCAGAGGGTATTGAATGTGAACTCACCGGAAGTACCATTATCTGCGAGAGAGCGAGGCGCGGTGATGGATTTTCGAAGCAAATGACGAGGAGTATTGGGAGATTTAGAGAGACGTGAAGCCCGAAAATGGGATTGAAATTGATGATGGTTGAGTTTAGTGATAAAGGAGTGTTCGAATGAAAAATTGAACGAGGGTTGAAGAAATTGGAAGTTTCCTCGGCAACTACAATGGATTCTAGCCGTAGGGGTTTTCATCATCTCCATGGCTGATTATTTCTCACTCTTTGGGTCGAAACGCAGAGCTCTTAGCTATTGGCTCTAGCTGCTGACGAACTGGAATGAAGCACGAGATTTTTATCCGACTTTTTATATATAGAGTTCCCATTCCGTGCACATATGCTAACTTTCTTGTATGAATGTAGCGATTTAGTAATTGTGATTTGCATATTTTCAAAAATAAACGGTTGGATTACATACTCTTTTTATAGTTATCATATCTGCCCAAAAATTACAAGCAATATGATGTAAGCATTTCAAAATATAGACTGTGAGAAATTCTGACAGCTAAAAACTGTTAATTTTTCTCAGTGATATATCTAAGAAGCTGACTATTAAATCACCATGATTTTCGACATGCATGACATAAGTATACATATGTTCACTTTCTCATTTGAATGGAACTCATAGGTAATTGTGATGTGCATATTTTGAAAAACCGACCGTTGGATTACATACTCTTGTTATGGATGTCATGTTTGCCAAAAATCACAAGTAATGTGATGTAAGCATCTCAAAATACAAACTATGGAAAATTTTGACCGCTAAAAACTATCATGTTTTCTAAGTAATATATCTGAAAAACCGACTGTTGGATCATTGTGATTTTTGGCATGTATGACATGGGTATGCATAGTATCTAATTCAACGATAAACTTTTATAAATATGCATCATATAATTACCTATGAGCTTCATGTAGGCTTTTGCGAAAGTCTAGGAACATTAATGTTTTTATATATATAATCATGTGCACCGGTGCACACCAGATCTGTAACACCCCGCACCTCTACAAGTAACAATATTGTCTGCTTTGCCCGCAAGCGCAACTTACGTGCCCAAACACGCACGTCCATGTGACAAGCGCACGACTTTACTTTCTCGGGTTGCCCCTTAAAACACGTTGTTACTAGGAAATGTACGACACTTACTTATAAGCCCAGTCACTCCCTGTCTCTTTCCCAATGTGGGATTCAGGACCTCACAAGATCCATATCATATACATATATATATAGGGTCACGTTCCCCTTACAATTTTTTTTTTGCCATTATTGCTACGATCCATTTTCAAAACACCAAAGTCGGTTTAATATTTTGAGAAACCAACCGTTGGATTAGATACTTTTCTTATGCATATCATGTATACCAAAAATCACAGTGATCCAACGGTTGGTTTCTGAATTATGTCACTGTGAAAATTTATTATAACTAGAAACATTGCAGTTTTTTATAGTGAGATTTTTTAAAATCTTACCGTTGGATCAATGTGATTTTTGGCATGTATAACTTGTATAAAAAGTGTATCTAATCCAATGGTCGATTTCTCAAAATAGTCAATCGACATTGGTGATTTGAAAATGGATGGTAGAAATAATGGTAATTATTTAGAAAATCATGGGATAGGTATTTAGAAAAATCGGTCGTTCGATTAGACAATCTTCTTACGTATGTCATATTTGCCAAAAATTACAGTGATCCAACAATCAGTTTTCAAAATACAGTATGTGAAACATTTTGATAGCATTTACCATTAGATATTGTAACAAACTATTGTTTAACAGACTATATTTTGAAAACCGACCATTGGATCACTATGATTTTTGGCAAACAAAATATACATAAGAATATTATTTAATCCAACGATCAGTTTTTCAAAATACCAATTCTAATAAAAGTGGGCTAACAATAAGATAGATACGGATGTCCTTACAGGATCTGGACTGACTTAAAAAATATATACAGAAGTTCTAATATCAGGTGCACCTGATGCTTCTTGCATTAGGAGCCCTTTTGTAGAGCCACTTGCAATGAAAATTTTGAAAAATTGACCCTTGGATTAGATACTTCTATCATGTATGTCATGTCTGCCAAAAATCACAGCGATCCAATGGTTGGTTTTTGAAAAATGTAACTTTGAAAAACTAAGACTTTTTTGTTCTTTAAAATGTTAACATTTTTTAGCAGTCAGTTATTTCATAAACCAACCGTTGGATCACTGTGATTTTTGGCAGGCATGACATACATTGTAGGGGTATCTAATCCAACGGTCAGTTTTCCAAAATTAACAGTGCAAGTAGCTTTACCTGATGCAAGATGCATCAGGTGCACCTGATGATTGAACCACAATCATACCTTCAACTATGGTATTACTTTGTTCCCTTATTTAAATAGTTGCGTAATAAATAACCTATTTCGTATAAAATCCGTTTAACTTGCTTAATTTCTCCTTTTGTAAGAATTTGTACAGTTTGAATAGGTACAAAGCCGTCTCTCGTAATGACTTGCCTAAAACACCAAAAGGAAGCGTTTCGTGATAAAGTAATCAAGGCAATGAAGTCCGGAACGCAGCAGAAGAAATTCTGCAATCACCAAGCCAGAACCAACATGACTATCGATAGCCAAGATTCGCTATCGATAGAAGTTCTATCGATAGTCAAATCTCGCTATTGATAGACTTAGGTCGGCTGAGGGCTGTCTTAGATATTTCTTGATATTTTGAGGGCATTTTGGTCTTTTGCAAAATTTAGTCTATATATAGAAATGTATATGTGACTTTAAGAGGGTTCATGACTTTTGCTCTGAATCATTACTCTATCAATTTTAATAGACTTCATCTTACAGTTCAATTCTGCTTTTTATTCTGTTATTTACTTTTTCTGCACTTTTCTACTTTTTCTGCAATTTTCCTTTAATGCATGGCTCAATTCTCATTTGAGAATTGTTCTTTACTTATTCAGTCTTTAATTTCTGTACTTTAATATCTGCAATTTTTCCTTTTTAATACATGGTTCAATTCTCACTTGAGAATTGTTATTTACTTTTACTGTCATTTTCTTTATTTATTTAAGCCCTTTTCTTTATTTACTTACGCCATTTTCTTTATTT
>JAESVK010000346.1:125643-139957 GCA_017140935.1 Hamamelis virginiana | reverse complement strand
TGCATGAACATATGGTAGAAATAATTGGTAAAAATGGGGTGTCCACACCCGCGCGATTTCTTGCCACTTTTCGCCTTCTCTCGCCGGAAAACTCCTTTGCCACCGTGACCCATCACCTTCAACCTCACTTTCCGACCAACTCAGGCCACCATTTCGGTCAAGCTCAATTTAGTTGCGATCCTCGCGACTTTCTTCACGCTTCTGACCGATTAAAACGAGCTTTTTCATCATTGTCTCCATTCGCCATTCACACTCCGGCGAGGTTTTTCAGTCCGGCGGCTCAATCATCTGCCAAACTTGAATTTCTCTTTTTTCGCTTGGAGCTCCGACATTTCGTAAGATTTCATTCCCTTATAATTTGAACTTTTCTTTGTTGTTTATGGCTTAGTTATATTTAATTTTAATGGGGTTATGTATATACTTACGATGGGTTAGGAACTTTGAAAGTTTGGTCATATTAGTTTATTGGGTTTGAGTAATTGGCAATAGGTAAATTGAATGAATTCTATGGTCATTACTTTGATTGTTGCATTGCATTGAGTTGGATGATGCCTGGATGATAGGCTTGTTGCTGAATAGTTACAAATGGGTGTAGTATAGCTTATTGCTACTGATTGGTCGTTATCATACTTTGCTTATGAAGCCTGGATGTTAGGCTAGTATGGAATTTTGGTTGGGTTTAGTTGCCTTACTTGAGCAATTTATCTCTACTACTGCGATGTTTTCTTGCTGATTATGATTGTGTCTGTTGCTATGGGTATGTGTGAATTTCTGTACAGAGCCATGGTTAGACTCAAGACGACGAGTAAAGCTCGGGGTAAGGGAGTTGCATTTCAGGAGCCTGCTCCACCGTCACAGAGATCGAGGCGGGATACAGCTACTGGCCAGCGTAAGGCCCAACATACAGCGCCAGATTCTTTGGACAGTTCTGAGTCCGATATGCCGCCAGCCCCCTTACAGAGACCTACTGCTATAGGTCAGTCATCCAGTCAGCCACCAGTGAGTGCGCCTCTTACGAGTTCACGATATGTGGAGGAGGTTTTTTATTCTGAGCACCCTGAGATTGGCGAGACAGGCGAGCCTCGCATGACACGAGATTTTGAGGGTTTCACGCAGACCGAGGGGGGATCGAAGAAATTACCTACCCGACGTGCTCCAAAGTCGTGGCCTTCAGTTCTCGCAGCAAAAAATTTTAATGTCAAGGGCTACGTCGATTCAAAAGCCTTCAAAGGAAAAGGCTTACTGGTTTAGACATTGACTGACAGACATCTCAGCGCCTGGCTGAGAAAGGGTGCGGGCTACAAGCCTAATGTGGTTCGCCAGTTCTACACTTCGGCCCACACAGCAGAGGATCGAGCTCAAACGATCAGAGCTGAGGTCGGAGGCCATATTCTTAAGATTACTCCGGACAACATCGCCGATTATCTGGGATGCGAGCGTCCGGTGGCTGCTGAGGTTGAGTACCCTCATGGTGGATATCTGGATCTTGCAGAGGACAGATGTGCTAGCATGGTCTGTGTAGACCGCACTATGTGGGATGGCATGTATTTTACGACTGGGAACATGCACCCGAATTACGCAGCAATGAATAAGCTACTTTACTGCAACCTGAGGGCGAGGGGCACTGATTCCCAGATCCCAGTCGATTCTGTACGGCTGTTGTTAGAGTTTCTCAGCGACCACGAGTTGGACATCTCTTTATTGATATTCAGCGAGATTCGCACATTTATATTTTCACAGCCGCACAGCAACATGCCGTATCCTCAGATGATCACTGCTTTTGCATTAGCTGCGGGTGTTGAGACTAAGGAGGAGAGTAAGTGGGGCGAGGGACCTATCACTCCCACCACTATTGCTAGGAGTATGGTAGCTCGGCCGAAAAGACCACGTACAGAGTCTGTTGACCCATCAGAGCCTGCTCCAGCTTCTACCACTCAGCCATCAGCTACTCCAGCTCCGACTACTGCTGCACCTCCTCAGCCAGCTACATCATCTCTCAGTTCTTAGGACTTTGTTACTTCAGGTCTTGGAGGGGCTGAGGGCCGTTATGATGACTCAGGAGCGACAGTCTACTCAACTGGAGAGACAGTCTACACGGCTCAGGGTTATGTGGAGACGTATGGACGGCGAGTCGATTTCTGAGGCCGACCGAGCACTATTTGATATGCCGCAGCCCACAGTTGGAGTCGACATCCCACCTGGGGATGATCAGTTATCCGATAAGGTCCGCGGTCAGCGCGAGGCAGAGAAGATGGCAGATGTTGAGATGAGGGATGATGCTCAGTCATGAGTCTGGGTTGTTCTTTTTGAGTTATAGCTATCTTTTTTGTTAGAATTTTAAGTTGTTACAGGGTTAGTATAGGGTATTTAGGATGGTTTAGGGTAGTAACCTTGAACATATTATGAACCATCCTAATTTTACTGTCTCAAACTTCTTTTGTTACAAACCAAATACATTACAATCCTTTAAAGTCCTTTTTGATTTCAAAATTATGTGCACTATTCTCTTGTGATTACTTGTTTATTTAAGTTTTATTTATGAATGAACTGCACATCTATGCATATATGACTTCGTTTCTTTCATCTTTCATTGGTTATTCTGAGCTTCATGTATGAGTATTATACTTATATGTATCCAATTGGGACACAGGGTCACTAACTTTTTCTAGCAAACATTTTCGTTGCGAGTGACCACCAGTGAGGTTTTGAAGTTGAAGCTTATTTAGGGTTGATACTTATGTTTTATTGCAATTATTTTGATTCTATCAAGTTCACCTTCACTACACATTGAAAACTGGCTAATTACCTGTTAAAGATTACATTTCCTGTATCTAAGTTTTCAATTATGTGCTTGATATATCTGTAGATGAAACTCTGTTCTGACTTATTCCTTATTCTTTTATTTTATGTTTGTGGGTACCAGATCTGCAAACCCTCACGAGACTTCACTCATCCGCTAGGGCAACCTAGGGGTTTAAAAGGCTTGTTGCATATGCTAAATGCAATCGCATTTCCCTGCGAAAGTGGCTTTAAATTTATAAGCTTAAATTCCCTTCTTTCAGAGTATGGCTATTTGCTAAGAGACTAGCAAAACCTAAGTCGGGGAGTATGATTGAACCACAATCATACCTTCAACTATGGTATTACTTTGTTCCCTTATTTAAATAGTTGTGTAATAAATAACCTATTTTGTATAAAATCCGTTTAACTTGCTTAATTTCTCCTTTTGTAAGAATTTGTACAGTTTGAATAGGTACAAAGCCGTCTCTCGTAATGATTTACCTAAAGCACCAAAAGGAAGCGTTTCGTGATAAAGTAATCAAGGCAATGAAGTCCAGAACGCAGCAGAAGAAATTCTGCAATCACCAAGCCAGAACCAACATGACTATCGATAGCCAAGATTCGCTATCGATAGACTTAGGTCGACTGAGGGCTGTCTTAGATATTTCTTGATATTTTGAGGGCATTTTGGTCTTTTGTAAATTTAGTCTATATATAGAAATGTATATGTGACTTTAAGAGGGTTTATGACTTTTGCTCTGAATCATTACTCTGTCAATTTTAATAGACTTCATCTTACAGTTCAATTCTGCTTTTTATTCTGTCATTTACTTTTTCTGCAATTTTCCTTTAATGCATGGCTCAATTCTCATTTGATAATTGTTCTTTACTTATTCAGTCTTTAATTTCTGTACTTTAATTTCAGCAATTTTTCCTTTTTAATACATGGTTCAATTCTCACTTGAGAATTGTTCTTTACTTTTACTGTCATTTTCTTTATTTATTTAAGCCATTTTCTTTATTTACTTACGTCATTTTCTTTATTTATTTAAGCCCTTTTCTTTATTTACTTACATCATTTTCTTTATTTATTTCAGTCATTTTTCTTTATTTTCTTCAGTTATTTACTTTCTGCTTTATTTTACTTTTCCATCCAGTGACCCCTTAGAGCTTGTCATGGATAAAGGATATTCTCCTCTATTGATGTGTAGCTAATACTCCTTGCTTGGGTGAGGATGAAGTTGGATTCTTTATGCAAGTCTAGTTTATAAACATCCCTTTATTTATATTATGTGATTGCATAGTTGTGAAAATTTACCGCACACTATCGCAAAATATAATATAATATAATTGTATATCTGTGATTGCAATTATATAATTATGCAATGGTACTTATTGGGATGAATAACAAACTAGCTTGCTTTATCCCCATTTAAGGTGGATAGTGATATTCCATTCCTTTTCAAGGATAAACCTGTCGGTCTTGTTATTCATCATCTTTTTGGGGATTCCTTCTTGTAGTTGGATGAACCACCATACATAATTACTATATCGTGGATTTTATAGCTAACTTGCATATTTGATATTCAATGGACTTCTCACCCAAGTTCCGCTCATTCCATTAATTAATCACGTTTTTAATCAGCTTTGTTAAATTCAGTAATTCAGCTTCAACCCAATTGAAGCTCTTTTCGCCACCAAATTAAATTGACAATATTCTTTCACTTTAATTAATCTAATAGTTTCTCATTTTAAATCTACATATTTCCCAGTGGTTAGACACCCGTGCTCACCAATCGCAATTGAATTGAGATTAACAAACACGCGGTTTTATAAATATATTAATCTTGATCATTAACAAGGAATAATCTCCCTTGTTCTCTGACGATCACCTGACCATAGCACCTCTGTGTATATATATATGTGTGTGTTGTATCAGGTCACCTCAATTACAACAATTTTCACAGTATATTTTGAAAAACCAACCGTTGGATTTGATACACCTCTTATGTATGTCATGTCTGCCAAAATTCACAGTGATCCAACGGTCTGCTTCAAAAAAACGAATGGTGAAAAAATGGCGACATTAACAAAAAAGTCACAGTATTTCACACTGACATTTTTTATTTTTGGCAGACATGACATATATAAGAGGGGGTATCAAATCCAACGATCGCTTTTTCAAAGTATAATGTATAAATGGTTGTAATTGAGGTGACTTGATGCAACTTGCATCAAGTTGACTTGACCTTAGCATTCCTGTACCGAAATGTTCATGCTAACTTTTGCAAAAGTCAACATAAGTTTGATAAAAAATTATCGGATATGTATTTTAAAAAACTAAGTGTTGGCTTTATGGCTTCAATCGAAATTGATAAATTGTTTTATTTACATTTGTTAAAAGATTTTGATGATAACAAACATTGCACTATGAATATTTATATTGTGCTAAATGCTTTGTTAAATATCTTGACATTATCAAGCGGACATTTTGTTAAATGAATTTATGATAGTATACATGATCCTGAGTTTATTATGCTTCAAATTATAGTATATATATATACACAGGTGCTGTTATAAGGGGCACCTGATGCAAGATGCATCAGGTGCCCTCCTCTACAGCCATCTGTGATTAAAATTTTTAAAAATTGATCATTGGATTAGATACCCCTATAATGGATGTCATGTCTGCCAAAAATCATAGTGATCCAACGGTTGGTCTCTGAGAAAACTGACTGCTAAAAAATTATAACTTTTTTGTTCTTTAAAATGTTATCATTTTTTAGCAATCAGTTTCTTTGAAACCAACCGTTGGATCACTGTGATTTTTGGCAGACATGACATACATTATAGGGGTATCTAATCCAACGGTCAGTTTTTAAAAATATTCATCATAGGTGGCTGTAGAGGAGGGCACCTGATGCAAGATGCATCAGGTGCACCTGATATTAGCAAGTCTGTATATATATATATATATATATATATATATATATATATATATATATATGTTCTTATGTGTGATCGTTTGGGATTTACTTGTATAAATCTTTCAATAGGTTGAACTTTATTTGGCTCAAAAGACCTTGACCTTAAAGACCTTAGTTTGGACTTATTTGAAAAATATATTTTTGGTCAAAACTAAGTTAAAATCATAGTGGACTATTTTGAACTCAAAAGACTAACTAGGTTTTATGAAAATTGGTTTTCTACCTTGCCTAGTCGACTAATCGAGCCCAGATTTCAAAATGCTATGTTTTCTACTGAGCTAGTCAACTAACACTTATGTTCTAGTCGACTAAACGATTCCATATTATTTTCAAAGAGTATTTTAAAGTACTTAGTCGACCAACATGTTTAGTCTAGACTAAGCAAGCTCTGCAACTTATAACGGCTAGTTTTTACATACTCAAACGGCTATATTCTTTACTTAAACGGCCATATTCTTTTTGGAGCTTATAAATACTCATTGTATGAGTCTTAAACAAGTAACCGAATATACTCAAACACACACCAACTTGTTTACATCAATCTTGTGTGATTTAATCAAAGAATCATCATTCTCTTGAGACCAAATAGTCTCTATCTTTGAGAGATATTAGTGAAAGCTTTATTTGTACTTTATCTACTCTTGAGGAGTTCATTCATTGTACACAAATCTGATTGTATATCTTGTGAGAAGAGTGGTAGTCACTTGGTTTAATCTCCACCAGGAAGTGAGATTGGTTGAATGCTTTGGTAGCATTGGTTTCTATCTTCACTAAAAGTGATATTGATTGAGTGCTCTTAGTGAGCATTGGTTTAATTTTCACCGAAAGTAAAATTGAATGCTTTGGTAGCTTTGGTTTCTATCTCCACCAAAAGCGAGATTGATTGAGTGCTCTTGGTGAGCATTGGTTTAATCTTCACCGAAAGTAAGATTAAGTGCTTTAGTAACATTGGTTTTTATCTCCACCGAAAGTGAGATTGGTTGTAAAGGTTTCTCCACCTTGAAGGAGTGATCTATAGTGGATTGAGGAATCCTTAGGCTTGGAGCTTAAGGCGTGGAAGTAGGCGGAGTCCGAACCACGTTAAATCGCTGTGTTTGATTTCTCTATTTCTTTCTCATTTCCAATTAAGCTTTATTTATTTGTGTTTTTGTTGAAATTAATTAGACCATAATTATTTTTGGTAATATTTGCTTAAAGTTTGCCAAAACCCTATTCACCCCCTCTAGGGTTATATAACTTGGGACAACACTAAGCATTAGTTTAGATACTATGAATATGCATATCACACATGTTAAAAATCATAGTGATCCAATGGTTGGTTTCTTAGATATGTCACTCAGAAAAACTGTGATAGTTTTAAGCAATCAGAATTTTTCAGTCTATATATTTTGAGACGCTGAGATCAAATTACTGTGATTTTTGGCATACGTGACATCCATAACAAAAGTACATAATCCAACGACAGTTAATTGAAGGCTCCGTGCTCACTTTTGCGAAAATCAGCATACGTGCACAGGATCGAGACGATATATAACTAGTTATTTTCACATGAGCAAGCTAGATATTTTTAAAAACTGACCATTGGAATGGATAATTTTTTTTTTTATGCATATCATGCATGTCAAAAATTAAAATTATTCTATGGTTAATTTCTAAAATATCGGTGAAAACTGTTATAATTTTTTTTTATAGTATTTTAAAAACTAACTGTCATATTATTAAAGAATATTTAATATAACGATCGATTTTTCATAATACTTGTGTTTCACTGACCAAAAATTGCCTGAACACGTACTCATAAAATAAATTAGATAAGTTACAGTTTGACTCCCTCAACTATCATCGATTTACACTTTGCAGTCCTATAATTTTCATTGCAACACATTGATCCTTCATAGTTTTGATTTGTGACACTTAACACCCTTCTGTGAATTAGTTATTAGTTTCTTTGACTGAAAAATAATGTTAGGCTTGTTTTTTTTTTGTTTTATGCAATATTTATTTATCGTAAGTTGCAAAAATATTGACAAGCATATCGGTGAAGTTTCATGATTTTTCTCAATATATTTTAATTTTTATGAATTATTTTCTCCGTACAGTAATTTAAAAAAATTGACCATTGGATTAGATATTATACTTATGTATATCATGCATGCCATCCAACAATTGATTCTTCATAAATGTGATTGAGAGAAACTGTGATAGTTTTCAGTGGTCACAAGTTTTTTCGGTCTATATTTTGATATGTTTACATTAGATCACCGTGATTTTTCGCATGCATAACATCCATAAGAAGAATATCTAATCCAATATATTAGCTTCATGCTTACCTAAGATATATAAGCATATGCTAACTAAATCAGGACAGTTAGGATAAATACTAGATAAAAAATAATAAGCCTAACACTATTTTTCAGTCAAAGAAATAAATGACTAATTAACATAATCGTGCAGAATGTCAAAAATTAATTAAAACTATAAAAGGTCAATGTATTGTAATTAATACTATATGAATGCAAAATATAAATTGGTAATAGTTAAGAGGTCAAATTGTAATTTTTCCAAAAAAATTTAAAGATCATCCGTCATATGTTCCAATTTTTTCAGTCTATATTTTGATATGTTCCAATTTTTCTCGACATTTTTAAAAGACCAATAGATCATTATAATTTTTGGCATTCCTGACATGCATAAAAAGAATATTTAACCTAAAGGTCGATTTTTCAAAATATCAATCCTATATTAACTAAAAACCAATGTTATCAAACCCGGATCGGACCGGCCGGTTGAATCGGGAACCGGTCCCCTCTCCGGTTGGTTTAACCCACAAAAACCCATTTTTTAAAAAAACCGTTTAACCCGGCGGTTCAACCGGTTGAATCGGTTAAAAAACCGGTCAACCCGTTTTGTTTTTGTTTTTGTTTTTTTTTTTTTTTTTTTAAGGTGCTAAAATGACTAAAATAGTCCCAATATTTTTAAAATCTCTTAAAGCCAAGAAGGCTAAAAAGACAAATTAGTCTTAAAAAATCCCAAATAACAAAAATAAACCAAATTAAGCACCTAATTTAATAATACAATATTCTTATCTTGCATTTTAAAAAATATATATAATAAAGATTGATCAATAGTAATTATCAATTTTCAATTTTGATGACTGCACATAAATTCAAATATATGAATTGATTGTACAAACATTTTAAAAAAATTATATTTTGAATCATTTACAGCTTTTATTCTAATAAATAAATAAATAAATAATATATTTATGACGTCACGGTTCAAACCGGCAGTTCAATCGGTTGAACCTTAACCAGGTAACTTTTCCTGTTCGATGAACAGTCCGAGTTTTAAAACAAAAAACACAAGTTCTCACTCACGTAAGCGTATGCATGTAAGCGATTATAAGAAAATAACTCTATCTGTAAACCGTGCGATAACGTGGTTGCTGTTTTTCGGATACTAATGTGCCAGGGATAGGGATCAAGAATTAAAGATCATCCGTGACCTATAATTTTTGGTCCTCTTACAATCTAATCACTGTCTGTCAAATTTTAGGTGGAATCCACCTCTTCTCGGACTCATTTGAATTAATGGAAGGTGATTATTATTATTAATATTTTTGAAAAATACATTTTACTCTTTAAGAATGTGTTGCACATTACTCTCCTATGGTTTTAATTATATACATTGTCTCCCTATAGTTTCAAAATTTGACGAATGATACCCTTACGTTCATTGATCGACAATGGAACAGAAAAATTATAATTGACAGACTTATTCCTGATTTACATACCATTAATAAAATGTAATGATGGAGAATTAAGAGTAAAACTCATTTATTAGACTTTAGTAATGAAGAATTAAGAGTGAAAATATAGAGGGACGGACAAACGTAGTGATGCAGAACCTGATTTCTGCAATCAGGAATAGGTGTGTTAACAAATTTTTTTTTTTTTTAAATGTACTTGGATTGATAATGTAGTATTAATAATGATCTAATGGTCTATAATATATCTGACTTTTAGTGAAGAGATTTTGAGTACACGAGATTTTCAATTCATGCACTCGTTTATGTAAATGTACATTTATATCCAGTTATTAATATTAGAAAAAGTTATAGGCTTTTGACTGAAAAATATATATATATAAATTTTATATTAACCGATGCTTCAATTAACTTGTTAAAATATAGCATATCCATCCCTCCGATGGCATTTACCACGGTCCATGTCTAATGAAAAAATAAAGTTAGAAAAATCGATAAATATATAGCATTCATTACTCTTTTTAGGTTTATTTAGTCTTGTTTTACAATTTGAAGAATATCCTAGTCATAATTTTTAGATGGGTCAGCTATGTGAGCCTTTTTCAATTGTTAGCAAAAAAAAGTGTTCTCAATTGAAAAATGTTTCCTGAAAAAATGAAGACAGAGAAATAGGATTTAAAGAAAGTCAACCGTTTTCCATGTTTTCAAATGATGAATATTTGAAAACATGACGATAAATAAATAAATAAAGGGTAAATCAAGCTCATTTTCTAGATTTTGGAAATAATAAAACACTAAACAAAAAATAATTTATAGAAAATGAAAATAATAAATGCTGTAGAAAGCTCAAAAATCCTAGTTTTGCAACCAACAGGATGGTGTAACAACTATCTTCAAACCTTATATACGTAAAGTGGCTCATTTTTTCCCATAATATTACTCAACAGGCAAGGCATGAATGATCCTTCATAATAATATTACTCGACAGGCAATATTATTATGGTAACAATTTCCATAATAATATTACTCAACAGGCAAGGCCTCACCATCTGGAAGGGGAATGTCATACCTTTGCGCACCAAGAGGCCAAAGACTAGATGGACCCATTGGTATCATTTTTAAACTTTTCATTCCCTTTCACTCGACTTATTTTAAATCCAAACACTGCTTTGTGCAAAAATACGGTTAAGAAATGCTTAGTGCAAAAGCCGGAGGAAAAAAAAAAAAAAATGAAAAAGACACCCTTGATTGGTAAGGAGGAAAAAAAAACAAAATTGCTCATTTGAAGATATACATGATAGGGTGATCATTGATGACACAATTTGGGGAATCTCTCATCATAATCAAATAACAAACAATGAATAAAGATTGTGATGAGAAACTAAACCATACATAAAACATTATATTTACAGTACAGACCTGTAACCAGCACAAAAGACGACAAGAATCAAATCTTGCTTAACAGATCCAAAAAGAATCGCAGCTTTCATCAAATGTGTATGAATTCAGCCCCAACCTGCATCAACAGAAAGCCATTCATACTCACAACCAGAAATCTTGCTCCTCGTGGATAAACAAATGATAAATAAGGATACACTCAATTTCTGTCAAAATATTTAGTTCTGTACAATATGTTTACATCCAATAAAAAAAGAAAAAAAAAGGTTCTAATGATTCTTTGGATCTGGGAACCACTAAGGAAAAGGAAAGGAAAATGCTAAAAACTACTCAGAAGTACATCATTTCTAAAGCATTTTCAAGCTTTTCCCTCTCATTTTCCTAGTTTTTTGAGATCCAAACAGAGGCTTAGAAAAGATGGTTGATGGTGTTACAAACAAAATTTAACTGTTCCATGCATAGGAATTGACTCTGCATTGTAAGCAAATTTGTTGCCACAGGACCTATAGGATACAAACTGGAGATATCCCTACTCTCCAGAAGAAAAGAAAAAAAATCCATATCTAGTCTAGTAGCCAAAAAAAAAAAAAAAACATTTAAAACTACACATGATTTAATTAAGAATGGGAACTTCCTAAATAGCAGTGGGAATTCAAAGGAACAATTTGAAGAGTATATTTTTCCCAAAGTACTAAGGCCCCGCTTGCATTAGCTTTGCCTAAAATCACTTTTGGATAACTCTCTCTTTACATCTCTTTAGAATATGTCTAAACCAACTCTTAAGACATCAAAATTTTCACACTAGAAATGATTGTGGTAACTGATCATCCTATATCTCTCAAGTCATCTAGAAGTGATTATCATCCATCTTTTTAGATCAAGTGGAATTTTGAGCACCAAAACTGATTTGATATAAAACTATTCCAAACAGAGCCTATATGCAACAGCAATGAATTAAAATAGCCAGATAAAAATAAATGAGACAATGGAATTTTCCAATATTTATCAGCCATCATATACACACACACTTGTGCCCAGGCAAATGTACAGCAATGTATAACTGTTAAAAGGGGTCGAAATGTCATGTTTGTGAGAAAAAAGTAATGAATATAGTATCTTAATTACCTCAAATTTGGCCAGACTGAGAGGCTACTCCGGAAACCATTGAGACCACCGTGATGTTTGAGAGGGAAATAGGTGTCAGGGGAGGAGAAGCAACTTTTCCAGCCCTATCTGGAATTTGAGCCATTGCTCTCTGATTGCTTGAAGGTATGGAGAAACTACGAGGAACAGTCAATGGAGGAGTTGGAAGGGGAGATGCTGCATTTGATGCTAACGAAGGGGTTTTATTTGCTGCAGAAGGCTCTTGATTTCTGAAGATCAATGGGGCAGAGTGACCAATTAAACCAGGGGATCTTGATGGTCTGGTTGCTAAACTGCTCGGGGGCCTAGGAAGCTCGTGAAGCTCACCTATTCTAGGTGAAGATACAGGGGGAGGTGAACCGCTTGGTGAAACTTTTGGAGGTGACAAAGGCTGAGGCATTGGTACACGAGAAACCAATCCAGAAACTAGTTGGGGAGGTTCAGTAGAGGCAATGGGACCACTGACAGACAAAGTTGGCCTTGTTGACCAATGCTTGCTCGTTAATGGACCAGAGAAAGCTTGTCTTTTAACCTTTTTAGTATCAGATGCATTTTTTGTTTCAAGCCGTGGAAATGAAACTCCCTCGGCCAAAGGAGGGGGTAGTCGGATGTTGGCCTTATTACTGTTGCTCTCTTTCAGTACTGACTCTGCTTTTAACCCTGACAAGTCATCACCTCCAGAGTCTTTCTCATGCTTCTTCAGTTCCAATGGGGAAGAATGCCATAAATTGTTAGTACGTCCACTGATACTTGTCGGCCTTGTGCGGGGAACTGAACTACTTGTTCGTGAAGGAATTGAACTCTTTGCATCAACTGGTGTTGGGAGCACATATGTACAAAGCTTCCGTGTACTTGATGGTCGCATTTGTTTTATCTTCTCTGCAGGAACAAGCTTCTCTGCAAATATTGGGGCTGAATGGCTGCCCGCTCTAGGTTCCCTACTGGAAACTTGTAGATCCCCTTGGTCTTTGTCTAGATTTACCTGCAGAGAGTGAGGTTCAAAACCTGAATAGTGATATAAAATTGTGAACTCAAAGAATAATACCCTGTAAGTCGACAACTGAGAAGGCAAACAAACTTAAAATGGTCAAAACAGGCCTAGTTCTAAGGCTACACTAGCCATTTTAAAAGTTAAGCCTGACAAGAGCTTCAGTCTCTATCCAGAATATTGAGAACAACAGGTGACTTTCTAACGCATATCATCAGAGATTTATGGAAATTGAATATTTTTATATTTATTTTTAATAAATAAGGTTTTATTAATTATGGCTAATTTAATTTAGGCCAATCGATCAATTTTTTTGTGGCAGATCGATTGATTTTTATTGAGGATGCCTGTTTTATTTGGGGGCAAGAATAGCCCTATTTACTAGTCTTAGATTTTATCTAAAAAGAGGATTGTAGCTTTCAAGGCAAATTAGACTTGACGATTAATATTTGAGAACTTTCTTTTCTCCTCTTGTCCTCTTCTCTCCCCTTCTCTCTCTCTCTCTCTCTCTCTCTCTCTCTCTCTCTCTCCCCCTCTTCTTCTTCGCCTATCCCCTAAATTTAGTCCCTCTTTCCCCCTAATTTCTTCACTCTTTCCCTAAATTTCTTAAGTCCTATTCTATTCTCTCTCTCACACTCATCAATTGGTAACAAAGCAAACCACAATCCACCATACTTACGAACCCACCGGATTTACAATCTACTTGCAACCCACTCGCAAGTACAACCCACAACCACTCATCGTCGGCAAGCCAGCAGACTAAGCCTCACCATCATCGCCCACGAACACGAGTTGAACCTAAACACCATCGCACCAGCAGAATCTACAGACCCAATCACCCCATCCCATCAGCATCTCTCCCTCACAAACCTAACCCACCAATCACAAGGAGAATCAACATCACAACTTCAACGACATAAAAAAATAAAAAAATAAAATTCTGGGCAGTCCAGTGAATCACTGTATTCTACCAGAAAATTCTCTCCAACAAGGGGAGAATGATGCATATCATTAAGCAAAGATTTAAGAAAATTGAATATTTTTATATTTATTTTTAATAATTAAAGTTGATTAATTATGGCTAGTTTAATTTAGGCCAATCAATTGATCTGCTACACAAAATTGATTTTCTCTATAAATAGGATTATAGCTTTCAAGGCAAATTAGACTTTATGAAAAATAATATTTGAGAACTTTCTTTTCTCCTCTCATCTTCTCTCCCCTTCTCTTTCTCTCTACCCCATCTTTTTG
>JAESVK010000346.1:61392-72398 GCA_017140935.1 Hamamelis virginiana | reverse complement strand
TTTTGTGAGAACTCTTGTGGGTGAGTTGTCTTCCACCTTGAAAGAAGGCAAGTTGTAAAGGTTTCTCCACCTTGAAGGAGTTGCTTAGTGGATTAAATCTCTTGACGGAGTTCTTGAGGCGTGGATATAGGCGGAGACCGAACCACGTTAAATCTTTGTGTTCGGTTCTCTAACTCAATCTCTTTATTTTAAGTTTTAGTTTTATATCTTGTTGTATTGAGTTGATATTCAATCTTGCATTTTACTCATCCAATTTCAAGTTTGCAAAATCTTGTATCCCATTTTTAAAACTATTTTTATTTGCCTATACTCTATTCACCCCCTCTCTAGAGTATATTTTGGGCCAACACTATCGATAGGCCCTCCTTCTCTATCGATAGACATTCTGTCGATAGAGCCTCTTTTTCCCTTTTTCACTTCTTTTCTCCTTTTAATTTGTTTGGGTATCTTTATGCCATTAATAAATGAGTATAATTAGAATTTTTGGGGTTGAAAGATAGAACTTGAGAGGTGATAAAGCTTAGAATAAAGTCTAAATCGGTTTTATGGAAATAATAGTGATGTACATGTATCTTTATATTTCATTTTCAGTTATGGGAAACCCGTGGGACGAACACTATGCATCGTAGCTTGCAATTGCATGTAACAGTTGGATGGAGATTTAATCATTGAGGTAGGAATATTCATATTCTTACTGATACTGATGATAAACGTTTTGGGGTTGTTGCCCTTGTCACAAAACCTTGAGAACTTCATTTACAAATCATGGATGCATATATCATGTTGTTTATTAACATAATGGTAATGTGGTTAGAATATGCAAGCGTACCATGTTATGTTGTGATGTGACGATGTGGTGCTATGATTTATCTATACTTATAATTTACTGAATGGATATGAGTATGTTATGTGGAGTGGCATGTGTATAGAGATTACTCCCATGCCAATGTTATAAAATGTGAAATGAATGGATATATGTTTATGGAAGTGGCATGTGTATTGAGACTACTCCCATGCCAATATGATTGAGATGTTTACTGGATATACGTTTAAAGAATGACATGTGTATTGAGACTACTCCCATGTCAATGCGATTGATATGTGTTATTTGATGAATCATGAGCACACTTATATTACTTTGATGAGAAATGTTATTATGTCATAAATGGATACTTGTGTATTTCTTAAACCACACCTGAGTTTATAAATTTGTATTCTAATGATTTATGCATCATTATTATTATCATTGTTAGTTAATAATAATATTTCTACTGAGCATTCAAACGCTCACGCTGCCTTTTATGCAGCAGATTCTCAAGACAGTATAGCTGGTTCGACAAGTCAGAGCTCATTTCCTTTGGTGTTAGGCTTGACAGTGTTTTGGGCCTTGGTTCAGAGAAATAGGTAGATATATTCTGTTAGACTGCTACACTTTGGATTGTTAGTGATGTATGATGTTTTACCTATGTGCCAGGGATGTTGGCACCTTATTTTATGTGTAGATATAATTACTATTTTCATTTGACGATTTGGGGACATTGAATGATAAACATATTTACATTTCATGCTTGTTATATAATTATCTTTTGATATATTCTGTGTGGAAATATGAATGAGCTTATCAGGTTGTATTTCTTTATTGACACGTGTTGACCTACCCGGGAGGGTCCTCAGTAGCGTCAGTTTGGGGCGTTACAAAAAGGAACTTATTGGGGGTGTGGAACTCAATCTTGAAATGAAGTTTGTCATTTTGTAAAATTAGTATTAACATTTTGCATCTTTTCAGTCCTAGCTCTTCCCAAGATGTTTATAGATCGAGTTTAGTATTAGCATGTAGCTTTATAAATGTTAAATATCATACATGAAAACATAAGTTCTACTCTCGTGAACATTCTTACACGCGTAAGCAAGGAATAGAAGCTTGAAACTTGATTCATCTTATGCATCACATATCTATATCTATAAAAAAATTGCAATAAAGAAGAAAAAACTATGTACATTATGCAGGGGCGGATTTAGAGTTGGGGCAGTGGGGGCACCTGCTCCCATCCAAAATTTAAAATCTTTTGAGGTTAATTAAAAATTTTTAAAAATTTCAAATATTTTTAAAATTGTCCCCGCTATGTTATTTTTGAAAAACCTTTAAAACTTTAATTTTAGTTTTAAAGTTTTAATATTCTTTAAAAAGTAGAGAAATTTAAATTTAATAGGTATTTAGGTCACATATGACGGGGTCTTTGAGTCTCTCTCTTCTAACTATCTTTTTTAGGATAAAAATATGGTTAGACACTTGTAATTATAGATTTTATAAGATTAAATTTGATATTATTAATGAATTTTTAAGTGTCCCTACACAGCAAATGACATGTTGGTCTAAGAGCATATTTAATAGTATACCATTTGAGCTACCATTGTCAAAATTTGACATTGACACCCAAATAAATTGCTCCAAATGTGTATCATTTGAGGTACCAAATTTTGGCAATATACATATAGGGTTGCCAAATTTGGTACTTCAAATGACAATTGTCATTTGTACCATATCATATATTCCATTTAAAAAATAGAAAATACCAAAATATACCATTATTATCTATATGAGAATAATGTTGATTAGGGTTTTTGTTTCTAATCCTACTTGGGTATTTAATTAAGTTTAATCCTTATCATTCATTTATCGTGAATCATGTGTGTCCATGTGCACCATAATTATGAATCTTGACCATTAATAATTTATTGTTTAAAATCATTAATTACAAACTACAAAGACAATAAATAAAATAGAAAAAAAAAACCAACTTTCCAAAAGCATGAATTTGGAAGTTACAGCAATCGAGCTCATGGGCTGCTCTTAAACACTCCGTTCAAAACGTGTTACTAATCCAGCTTGCATAGTATTTTTGGAAGTACTTTTGGCACTGAAAAGCCAACGTGATCCTCTAAATTCTACAGAAACAAACAAGTCCTTATAAATTAACACCGCCACCCTCGTCCCGGGATATTCTCACCATTTTTGATTCCCTCCACTTCCCACATGTACAATACACGTACCTTCGACCAATCACGGCGCGCCACAACAGCGTATATGATGCATTTTTGAAAGACGGTAATACCCTTCATATTTCTCAAAAATAACGAACGTACTCCTCTACTACTGTGGCTAACAGTGATTGTCAGTTGTAAAATCCCCAATGAACACCCAAATAAAAGTCAAAAGTCAAACCTTTTCATTTCCTCCCTCTCCTTCCTCCCTCCCTCCTCCCATCTCTCCAACACTCTCTCTCTCTCTCTCTCTCTCTCTATAGACACACACACAGAGAAACGTTCAGGTCAGCAAATGCGCATTATACCTTAAAATCAGCAAATTTGCTGAAGCCGTTTAATGCAAATCGATGGATCATATGAGCCCACTTAAAAAACCCACTTAAGACCCGGTCGACCCGCGTGAGGAGCAGCCCCAACCCGCACATATGCTGACCTGAACGTTTCTGTATATCATTTTCTGTTCTTCAATTCACGAAGACTTGAGAAGAAGGAGAAGAAGAAAAGGAAGAATGTGTGGGATATTTGCGTATTTGAATTACAACGTGAAAAGAGAGAGGCGTTACATTCTTGAAGTCCTCTTCAATGGCTTGAGGCGTTTGGAGTACAGAGGTTATGATTCCGCCGGAATCTCTATCGATTCTTCACTTTCTTGCGATCCAAACACTATCTCATCTAAATCTCTCTCTCCCCTCGTCTTCCGCCAAGAAGGCAACATCGAGTCCCTCGTCAAATCAGTCTACCAAGGTTTTTTTTTTTTTTGTCTGAATTTTCTTTTACGTTGATCTGATTCACTTTCGTTTCACTATGATTCGTTATTTTTGTTGATTTTTTTTTTTTGATTTACATTATTTTTGGTTGCCGAGAAAACGGAAGAAAATAAACACTGATGAATAATATTACGTTACTTTTGTTGATTTTTGTTTGAAAGATGAAGAAAATAACAAGAAGATGGCAGAAAGCCCACTTCGAAGGGGTTTGGGGGCGGATACCTCCTGTAGGAACCTTCAAGGGGAACCAACCTCCTAATTTTTCAAAAGTAGAATATATGTTCAAATAAACAACTGAAAATAACTCTTAGTAACCATTAATAACTACCAAATATTATCGTCTAATAAACCTGTAATTATCCTAATAAAATGCTAGATATTATTCTAATTAAATACTATCCTAATAATAATAAACACTTAACAAAATGATGCATCATTCATTTGTCTGATTACTTCTTTGTTTGTAATTGAGGATAGTGATGTTTCATGAATAATAGATACTCTTTCTATCTCTCTCCCAATTACCAAGAGATATATATGTAAAATATGGATATACTTTTTATAATTCATGTTTGATTTTTTATTTTTATTTTTATTTTTTAAATAAAAATTTGGTGGTGTGTGTGTGTGTTGGTAGTGGTGGTGGGGTTTTTTTACTTTAAATCTTCTGGGAAATTCAATGTTGAAAGAGAACTTTTTGTTCACAATTGCTATCAGTTCTTTGAACATGACACTTGAAATTGGGCTACTGAAATAAATCTTTATCACTCAAGAAATCATCCAAACAGGTCCTAGCTTTTGGTCATTTAAATTTAAATGAAAGTAAAAAGAAATTATTCTGTTATATAACTGTTTTTTTTTTTTTCCTTTTGATTCTGTACCATATATGGATAGTCAAGAAAACCTTTAACATGCACTTCGAAAAAATATTATCATTTATTTATTTATAAATCATTATTTATTATTATAATTATTTGAAAAATGAGTTTTGTTTCTAGTTGGTGCATTGTATATATTGTTCAAGTTCAATTATTAAGTTATGTTTTATGTGGTCTAGTGTGATAGTAAAATTAATGGTGATTTTGGTGTTTCCAGATGTTGCCTCAACAGATTTAAATTTGGAGGAATCATTTTCTGTTCATGGTGGAATAGCACATACCCGGTGGGCAACTCATGGGGAGCCAGCTCCAAGGAATAGTCATCCTCAGACCTCTGGTGCTGGGAATGATTTCTTGGTTGTTCACAATGGAGTTATTACTAATTATGAGGTCTGCTAAAGATTTTGCAAACAATATTGTTCTTTTTCTTATTCAAAATATTATTTTTCAAGTTTCTGATGTGCAGCATGTCTTGTAAAATTCATATGCCTCCACATTACACTGTATTTGACTGATATGCTGTATGATTACAGTAATTTTAAGGGGGATAGGAATCATATGTTGATACTGGTTTTGGCCTTAGCATGATTTAGTTACTCGTTTATTTTTACATGAAGGCTTTGGGGTAGTCTGTTTGGTGAGGGGTGGGAAAGAGCCAGGAATTTACTGTTAATGGGGCAAATTTTGATTGGTTGTTAGTATTTTATCGTAATTCTATAAACTAAAGAAATCAATGGGCAGTGTTCCTAATTTTACTTACATTCCAAAGGGGATTAAATTCCTAAATACACAAGTTTTCACAAATTTCCTACTGCTTCTAATTTTTCATATGTACAAACCAAGCATCATTCGACACATCCAAGTATCCAACCAATTCCCAAGTTCAACACAACTACACAAGTCCTCCATCAATTCATCATTCAACAAGAAGCAAAAATAATATCAATAATCAATCTACTAAAGATAAATCGTGCATAACAACCCTGAAAATAATAAACATTTAAACAAAACCAAAAAATAAGAGAGACTATTTCATAACTTATAATGATATAATCCAAAAACAGATCACACAACATGATAATAGTCCCAAATTATCAACGTTCAACCAAAACTAATGAACAATGATATAGTTCCAAAATAGATCACACAACATGACATCAAAAGAGTTAGAAAAAGTAAGATAAAAATCATTTTCAGTTGAAAATAGTTAGCCTAAACCCAGATATGCAGTCCTAGTACTAAATTTTACCACCAGTCAATTATGAGGAAAAAATAATAAAAAAGATACTAATAACAAATTCATACTGTTGAACAATGGAAGACTGTGGGGGGAGAGAGAGAGAGAGATGTGGATCATTCTTCAAGAGGAAAATTGCATTGAATCGAAGGAAATGCATTGAAATTATAGAGAAAATCAAGAGATAGGAACTGTATGCTCTGTTCTCTTGAAATGCATTGAAATTTTAGATAGAAGTACATTCTTGTTTTGTTTTGATTGTTAACAAGGAAGTATTATTATTATTATTATTATTATTTTTTGTTGTTTCGTTTTTTAGAAGTTGAAAAAGAAATGGCTACCAAAAAAGGGATGGAGAAAAGGTGATGAAAATCCAAGAGTCACATAATTCTATTTTTCCCCCCTGAAGGACAACCATCATTAATATTTTCATTGTTCATTCTTTTTTTTTTCTTTTTTTCCTTTTTTAGGCTCTTCGACTCTTGTGATTATTTTGGCTACTAGTGGTGTTTGTCATAGAAATTGGCTGCTCATCCATTTTTCCTTAAAACTGATAAGGGATATATCATCTTGTATTTTATATGGTTGGCAATATTTTGCATTATCTAAATTGTATTCACTCATAAAGCAAGTATCGAGCATATTTCAATATTGTCATACTCTATAAATCAAGAACTAGAAATACATTGATTTTTCTTGGGCATGAATTTTGATTGTAGCTTTATTGTAGTATTGAATTTTCTATAATCGCGATTTCAACTTTTGACCAAAATTTTTTTTTTTCTGTTAAATGACTAAGGTAAAATTATAACATCAGAGTTTGAAGACAAACTATTCAAAAGAACTAAAAATCTTATCTAATTATGCAAGAAGAATAATAATCCAACAAACCTAATTGAGTCCACAAAGACTCTTCAATATTTATTGGCATAATTTTTGAACAATTAGTATAACCTCTCTCCGGAAAATATTAGTTAACTGCAAATATATCAAAAGGAGAAGAAAAATGTTAATTATGGAGAGTGAGGAGACTTGGAGAAGCCTAGATTCTTCTATTCTTCTTTGCTGCCATTTCTGGTCTTTTAAGAAGTGCATTTTTCCCTCTCGTTCATCAACTATTCCATGGCTAGATTGAGCAAAGCAGTGGAGAAGTGTAATCTTTGCGAAAGGGTAATTGACTGTATGGTTGAGATTGAACTTCTAGGATGGGGTTTTGGGCACAAGGGATTCTTGTGTACATAGTGGAAAAACTGTTTGGCGGATTTAGCTGATGGCCATGCAGGGAACACAGGTGTTTTGCTTGATATACACATCATAATATGCCACTAACTACTGCTGTTCTCCCTTTCCTTCCCTGCCCACCATCTTCCTTCTCTGTAAAACTACACACATATCTGGTATGTTCTATTTCTAGTTCATCTTGGTGAACGCTGGTGTTCGCTTGAAGTTCACATCATATATATTTGGTCACTAACTGCTTCTCTTCTCCCTTTCCTTCTGTTGCCCCCATCTTCTCTCTTCATTAAACTACACGTGCATCTGGTATGTTTATTTGTAGTTCATCTGGGTGTCCCTTGATTTACGTTCAACTTTATAAACATTACTTGAATTTGGAGCAATAGTTTATGTTCTTACTTTTTTATTTAATGTATGGGCTTATGCTGATTCTTTTTTTATTGTTTACTTTGTCAGGTATTAAAGGAAACACTAGTCCGACATGGTTTCACCTTTGAGTCTGAAACAGACACAGAAGTAATTCCCAAGCTTGCCAAATTTGTTTTTGACAAAGCAAATGAAGGAGACGGTAATTTCCATCTCTGACTGCAAAGTGAATGAGATTTAAATTATGGAGTTTAGAAGTTAAGCTTTACAATCTTGCAATTTTCATCTAGCATTAGTGCCAAGGGTGCAGTAGCTTGAGAGTACTTATTTTAAACATACACAGACATAACAAAATAGTGATAAGACATCTACATAATGCATCATGGCAGGGTTGTTACACCTAATATGTATGTATTATCTATGTGTACATACGTAGAAATGCATATATGCATGTGTATTTGTGCCCTAAAAGGGTGTTTTGGTCCCTTTTTCTTTAAATCATTTTTGGTGTTTTTTCTGCCCAAAGGTTCTTTTGTTTGAGGGGAAAGGATATTTGGTTAGGAAAATAGTAAACATACTCTTAAGTGCATTTTATTGAACAGTGCTTTTCTTTCATATGATTTTTCCATTTCATGTGAGTATCAAAAGTGAAATTTAACATAAAATTAGTTAACTCTTCTAGCTGTTCATGTTGCAGGTGACCATAATGTCACATTTAGTCAAGTTGTGCTTGAAGTTATGAGGCATCTTGAAGGAGCCTATGCCCTCATTTTCAAAAGCCGACACTATCCAAATGAGTTGATTGCATGCAAACGTGGTAGTCCGCTGCTTTTAGGTGTTAAAGTAAGTTACATGCGAACAATATATATAATTATGTCGCAAAAATTAAGTTTCTAATAGCTTTGATTTCTCCATCAGCATTTGGTTTTCTATGTCTTGCTTTAATTTGGCCCATGATATGTTCTGCATTTTCTTATTTTTTAAATATTTTTTAATTGTTGTATTTTAACTCACGAGAAAGTTCATAGATATATGACATAGTCCCTTCAGGAAACAACCAATCCAGCTCCCCACACCTCATTATTTCGGATTCCAAGGCAACCTAACTTCATTGGATCATTGTAGAACTTGATTTGAGTTAAGGAAAATGCTAGTCTTGATTTTTTTTTTCATGATACATAGCTTGAATCACTTCATTAGGTTCAGTTCATGATCATCTTACCATGTGGTGTGCATGAAGTACATGGATTAAGTGACCCCATGCTTTGAAATGAAAAGAAATCTGTTGGGACCCTAATCCAATGACCCCCCTTTCAATCCATGCACATTACTTGACATGTTGATCATTGGATGGACCCCACAAAATGATTCATGATATGGATCACGAAAAATATTTCATGATGCCTAGTATTACTGAGTCATCGGGTCATTTTGACAAGTAGGTCACTATATATATATATATATATATATATATATATATATTTTTCACATTGGTCAAGAAATTACATTGACCTCCCTAAGGTTTGTGAAAAATACAGAGACCGCTCCTGTAGTTTTGGAAATGACACTCCTTTCTCTTGTTAGCATCATTGGATAAATGCTATTAACAGACTATATGAAATTACCTTCTTGGCATTTACAAAAAACCAAAATGGAAGATTTGTCTTCTTATAAATGCCCTCTTCTCTTTTTTTTTTTTTTTCTTTTTTTAATAACAAACTCAGTAGGAAATCTGAACCCTAATCGCTATATAATCATGAATGTAATGATGATGTATTGAACTGTAGGGGCTGTTTGGCAAACCTCAAAACTTGGCTAGCTAAAGATGAGCTTGATTGACATAAATTTGCATAAATTATATTGAAAATAAGGCATAAACATAGTTCTTTTCAAACCAACTGTAAGCAGGTTTATTTAAAAACCAGTTAGTAGGTACAAAATAGACCTGGTCCAATCTAGTTTTTAGAGTTCCCAATCAAGCCCATAGTTTTACAAATGAAATGCTTATATGCATGTTACATTAATTAATATTAGTATGAAAGCATTATCCTTTTTAATCTTTTAATTTAAAAAAAATGGAAAATTTCAACATTTCTTTCTTTTTGGCTCCCTTGTGTCGTGAGGCTATCCTTCACGCAATATTCTTTCATATTTATGGGGAGCACGGATTGATTTGTAATAAGCTTGTTTGTTCTACTATTTATTTTGATACGATTTATCATACCTTTACATTTTGAATTGAAAAGAAATGGTATAGATTGTTAAATTTTTTCAAACAGATCAAAACAAAGAAAAAACTTTCTTTAGATTGCATCAAACTTTAAGACAGCGTGTGTTCTATACAGTTGAATAGATTAAACTGTTGCTATTGATATTCTAATATGACCTTGATATGGCTGTATGAACTATTAGAGTGGGGGAAAATAAAAAGTCATATGTTGAGTCTCTAAACATAAATGGAGTAAAGAACATTAATGTTCCCACATTGGTATCATTCTAAATATCGGTAATGATATTTTGGGTGTTAACCTAAGTCAAATGTTAGCATCATTAGTTTTAAATGGGTAAAACTTCTCTGAGTTGGTGACAAGATTTTAATATGGTTTTCCAAAAAATGCTCAAGAAGCATCCTCAATATAATGATTTCCCTAAAAATAAAGCATTAAGTTTATGACCTACTGTGCTTTCCAACTATTAATATATCAAGCGTATGACCTACAGCTCTTAGGTGTTAACCATACTTTATTTTCCTTCATTTAATGAAATTTACACACACACACACACACACACACACACACACACACACACACACACATATATATATATATATATATCAGGAATGCTAAGGTCAGGTCGACTTAATGCAAGTTGCATCAGGTCACCTTGATTACAACCATTTGCACAGTATATTTTGAAAAACCGACCGTTGGATTTTATACCTCTTATGTATGTCATGTCTGCCAAAAATCACAATGATCCAACGTTCAGTTTTTTAAAAATGTCAGTGATCAAAACCGTGACTTTTTTGTTCTTCAAAATGTCACCATTTTTTCTCCGTCTTTTTTTTTTTTTTTTTCTTTTTTCTTGAAACAGACATTTGGATCACTGTGATTTTTGGCAGACATGGCATACATAAGAGGAGGGGTATCAAATCCAACAAACGGTTTTTTCAAAATATGCTGTGCAAATGTTTGTAATTGAGGTGACTTGATACAACTTGCACATCAGGTCGATCTAACCTTAGCATATATATATATATATATATATATATATATATATAGAGTCCCGTTCCTGCGAGGACTTGTGAGGACTTCCTTATATGAGGACTTGGCCTTTTGGTCAATGTAAAATGAGTATTTTGAAAAACTGACTGTTGGATTTAATATTATTCATATGTATGATAAGCATTCCAAAAATCACAGTAATCGGACCACCGGTTTCCTAAATATGGACTGTTAAGCATTATATAGGTATTTA
>JAESVK010000346.1:0-53813 GCA_017140935.1 Hamamelis virginiana | reverse complement strand
TTTTTTTTTTTTTTTTTTTTTTTTTTTTGTCATTTTGTCATTTTGTATTTTGGTTTTTATTTATGTATTTATTTTATTATGTTATTACTATCATTGACAGGCATACACAAGTCAAATAGTAGTCATGGCCATGTTAGCTCTAGCAATTGGAGACGATACTATTTCTAGTCAAGCAAGAAGAGAGGGTGTTATAGACAGTTTGTTTGACTTGCCAAGTAAGCTTTAGTTGGCTTCTTCCTATAACATGTTTCTGGAATTTAAGTATTTTGTTTTCTCCCACTAGTGCACTAGTTTGAATTTTTTTAAGGTAATTCTTTCATTTACCTTCTGTTTCTGCAGACAAAGTCAGAGAGGTCTTGAAGCTTGACCAAGAAATGAAGGATCTTGCAAAACTATTGATCGCTGAGCAGTCACTTCTTGTGTTTGGAAGAGGATATAACTATGCAACAGCTCTGGAGGGTGCTTTGAAAGTAAAGGAAGTGGCACTTATGCACAGTGAAGGAATACTTGCAGGTGAAATGAAACATGGTCCTCTGGCTCTAGTTGATGAAAATCTCCCAATTGTTGTTATTGCTACCCGTGATGCTTGCTTCAGGTTAGTTATGTTTTAGTTAAGAGCAGCTGAGCAGGTACATTATCTTAAATATTTACTTTGTTAGGTACTGACATCTTCTGAATGGTGACAGCAAGCAGCAGTCAGTTATCCAGCAACTCCATGCCCGCAAAGGTCGCCTAATAGTTATGTGTTCAAAAGGGGATGCAGCGTCTGTGTGTGCCGGTGGATCTTGTCGAGTAATTGAAGTTCCTCAGGTTGAGGATTGTCTGCAGCCTGTAGTTAACATAGTTCCATTGCAGGTATTGTAACCACATGTTTTGAAATATATATGTCGAAGTATATTATATCATTTTTGCAATATTTCAATACTAATAAAGTGTTCGCAATTTTCTAATTTTACGCTGATGTTGTAGATAGTGTGTGCATGTCTCTGTGTGTGTGTGTGTGTGTGTGCAAGCTTACTTCTAGCATGTACTGATTTCTGGGGTCGTGACATAATTGGTGGATGCAGGATCTTTCACAAATTTAGCCCAATAACTTGGGAATTAGGGATTGGTAGAATTTAGCCCAATAAGAGTTTTGGGGCTAGTTTGGATGTTTCAAGCTGTAGCTACTATCTAAAACAGAAAAACAGCATGAAATGTTTAGGACATTGAAATAAATGGAGAAGGAAAGAGAAGAACAAGAAAAAAAAGAAAGAGAAATGTTTCTACTCATGGCCTCCGAACAAAGCTTCAAAGCTGCAAAATTTGCAATTGAATATTCAATCTGAAAAAAGAGAAAATTACACTCCTTTATAGACTAAAAGCCCTACTAACAATAAGTGTTAAATTTGAATCAAATTAATCCTAGCCATTCATTAAAATCCTAATTAAAAGAGCTTTAAAAGACCAAAATACCTGTACTGGAGTGAGCAGGGCCATGCTACAGTAGCATGAACAGTACCTGTAACTAAAGTCTAACTATTGTAAGACTCACAATAAAGCGCTAGGGAAGGACCAATCATCAGAGACGCCTTTGTGAACCAAAAATGCTTCCTGAGTGATATGGAGCTCCAAAATTCACTTTCAAAAGGGTATTTCCTCTCTAACCAATTAAGAGCTATGGTATCATTGGCTTTACTTGAATTTTGTGCATTTACTCTCTTTCTTGTCTAAAATCCTAGTATATTTCTTTTTATTGTTTGGAATGACTCGTGTGATTCCAATGGTGCTTAGCACGTGTTGTGAATGTATTGAGCCTGCTAGAACTTGTAGTTTAAGGTGACAGTGTGTGTTGCAAATTTTGTTGAACAGAATATGTTAGGAAGGGAAATCTGGTATGGCATATTGTTGATATCTGCAGCTGGTCTACTTTGTTTTGGATGAGAAATGGAGGTTACAGCTGGTAAACAAAAAACTATTTGTGAACAAATCCAGCTGGGCCCTTTTTAGCTCATTCTCCTACCTAAAGTAGCCAAGATTAAGCTTGTTTTTACAATTCAACTGCTTAGAGAGCCAAGATTAGGTAATTTCAAGCTTGGAATGGTTAGGCTTTCGGAGCATTGAGGTACATGTCATGCTTGTAGAGTAATTCTTAAAGAACTTATCCAAGTAAAGTACAATAATTTAACATGTGTAAAGCCAGTTATGAGTAATTGAGTAAGCTTTGAGTGTGTTAGCTGACTAAGGGGGCTATGTTACACTGCCATGGGTAGGGTTGTTGAATTGTGAGACAGAGACTTGGATTATGCTAATAAACAAGCTCCTATGTTACACAGACTCGGGTACAAGTGTTGGGTGCGGGTACATGTCCAAGTGTTGGATTCGCCTATTTTCTGAAGATTTTCCACTATTTTGAAGTATCCGGCAAGAGTACCCTTAATCCCTGTCCAAGGATCAGGTGCGGGTACTTCGAGGTGAAGTGAAGAGTCCGTGTATCATAGACAAGCTCTATTAGGTTTGTGGACAAGCTGGGGCTTGATTAAACATACACCAATTGAGCTTTGAATAATTCTAATGAGCTCTGTTGAAGCTTGAACTTGGTTCAGCTTTAATCCAGTCTCAACTAAGATGAGCCTGAACTACTTATTACCCTGTTGGCCTCAGCTCTTACACCTATAATAGAAAAGGTTTGCACACTAACTTGAGGAATTTGTTGTAGGATAAAAGAATATCATAATCTACTAGAAAATATTTGCAGATGGTAGTAATTTACTACAATAATTTTGAGTGTAAAACATAGAATTGAGTCAGGCAACCACAAAGAATGAATGTTTAAATAACTTTGAAAGCGAACATGATGAAGAAAATGAACGAAGGAACATTCATTAGAATCATTTTAGGTTTCCATTTCCTTTTTTGTTGCTTGAACACACTTGGCATTGTTGAGTTTCGTAAAAAACTTTACAAGTTATGATTTTGTAGAGTATTACACGATTTGTTTAGGGAAGCTTAAAAATTCTGCCAAAATATTGTAAATATTCCTTATTTATTTATTTTTTTATGTACTTTTCCAATCCAGGTCCAAAGGTATCCACTTCCATCCAAGATTGAACTGTCAGTGTAGCACGATATATCCCCCCGCGCCCCCCCCCAAAAAAAAATAAAAAAAATATGGGTTGTTAAAAGGGTCAGGAAACATAAAAACATGTGTTGAAGAAGTTCAACAAATTTAGGCTATGCTTTCTCATACTTTAGTAGATCAGTCTGTGCAAGGAGCATTTTCGTACCCATGTTTCTCATATTTTTCCTTGAATGATTGCAAAGAAGCAAAACTTTTATGGTAGCTTTCTTAGAAAAAACAGTTTGTTGAGTCATTTCATGTTTACATCATTTTGATGTATTGTTTGTGACCTAAGGATTTTAGCTAATTCATTTTTACATCCTTTTAGTATAGTTTCTCTTTTCCATTGGAAATTGTATCAAGTGAAAATTTATTTGAGATTGGGTTGGTGGAAACAAGGCTACTATATGGAGAAGTTTTGATTAATCTAATCAGTGTCTTCCAGGACCTTGCTTATTTTGCGTCATTGTTAGAATCATTAACATTTTATTGGTTTCAAATTCTCTTTTTAATGCACCAACATTTTAAGAAAACACACTTGATATGTATATAAACGTTCTTTCTCTGCAATATGCTCTAATGTATTGCTTAGAAGATGGAATTCCAACCCCGTGTAGTTGTACAATTCTTAAATTTGTTCTCTTTTTCTCCCTTCTTTTTGACAATTAAGTAGACTTGACTTTCTTTTCACTTCAAGCGAAATCGTGTGGTTTGATTTACCATTTTTTTTTTTTGGTTGCAGTTGTTGGCATATCATCTCACTGTTTTAAGGGGCTACAATGTTGACCAACCTCGAAATCTTGCAAAGAGTGTAACAACCCAATAAAGAAGGTTCAATGATGAGGATCCTACTCTGTTTGTTCTTACCCAGTTTTACTTGGAGAGAAGCAGGAATTTCAGCTGTACACAAAGCTAACCACCACTTGGGGATCTTTTGCTCCATAACCACCCAAATCTTTATTCTGGTATTTCCTGATGCTGAGGGAGTATAATTTGTGCATTGTATTATATTATTTTATTAGAATTAGGGTACATTATGCCTCTTGTGAAGCTTTGTTGAGTGTGCTCTGTTCGCTGGTTAATTTAATTGTGTTTGCTTATTCTTTTTAATATAAGTCTTGCATATTCACTAGTCGGTTTTTCAAATCAATGATTGATTTCATACCTGACCTCAGTGAGACAAAATCTGAATCCCTAGCACTTTGGACGCATAAAATGTGTTTTGGACAAAACTATGGAAGCTCTTAGGAAATTTAGTTCAATGTTCAAGATCATTACTCACACTTGATATACTGTGCTGGTCCTTATGCTCTAATTACATAGGCGTATTTACTATTTAGAGGGTTGGATGTTGTTACAGTGAGGTGCTACTGTAGTGGAACTTACCTTCCATTCTGATTTCTATTGCCTTTTGTGTCACATGGGATTTTTTTTGTGTTTGGATACCTAATATTGTGACATATCATCTAAACTGAGCGATGAGTGACATCATCTAAAGTGAGTGATGATCTTAGTAGCCAAGGAAATCCAAGTACCGATTTAGCAATGGGAACCTTGCTTTCAAATTTGCCGTACCACTATATCATCACCAAAATTTGCAATATAATGAAACCATTCAATTCATATGGTATAACCAATACACCCCAACTAATTTGTGTATATGAACATTTGCTCCTATTTATATTTATTTATGTGGTATAACCAAGCAGACCAAACTTGATGGCCTTGATCATTTGCCAGACAAGCAAGTTGTCTACTCTAAATAGTCATAATTTATCACTACACCAGGATCACAATGTTTTTATGGTGGTGGCTTGTTAGTTTAGTGGAATGTATCTTATTTTCAGTGTAGATATTTTGGATTTGAATATATGAACGTACACTAACACTCATTTGTTAATATTAGTTTGGATTAAAAGTAGATTCCTATCTTTCGAAAAAAAAGGAAAGGAGAGAGTGAGAGAGAGAGAGAGAGAGTGAGCACAATGGTTACATTGCCGATATCTCATTAGCTACTTAATGATGTAAACGTAACATCTGAACCCCCTCTCTCCCTTTGAGCCGGCTTTGGGAGAGGAGGGATTCGTCAGGCCCTTTCTTCAATTCACTTAGATGTTGGGTGGGGCTATTTACAGCCCACCATTTTACTAAAGGCAATCCATTTAAAATTTTTATTGGGTCTATTTTACTCATTTCTAACTACAGCCCACTAATCTTTAGGCAACCCATGACTATACAAAACAAAAGTTTTAATATACCATAAATGCCCCAAGTCTAAATACAATCCATTACTCTCAATCCTCTTAATCACCAAGCTCTTCAAAACAACATCTTCTTCTTCTTCATGTTCTTCTTCTTCCATCGCCATCAAACGCTACCACCGCAGCCATGACAACAAAAGACTGCGGCAACCACAGCAACAAATGCAAAAAAAAAACCCCAGCTCCCAATACCCCCAATTAAAACATATTACCTCAAAGCTTTCATTTTAGGTTTGTTTGTATATTATTGGTAAACATTATATTTGGATTTAAACATGATTCAAAATATGAAAAGTAGCACTCTATAACCATTGTGGTGTGATGGTGTGAAGAAAAAAACCCATATTTCGATCGGAAAATAGAAAAAAAAAAAAAAAAACTGTGTTCGTGTTTACATTCGGCCTGGTAAGGCCGAATATTAAGCTTTAGTATTCGGTAGGCCAACACCGAATGTTATGCTTTAGTATTCGGTAAGCCAACACTGAATATGAAGCTTTAATATTCGATAAGCTAATGTCGAATATGTAATTGCTGAATATTAAACCTACATATTCGGCACTACCTTACCGAATATTAAAGCTTCATATTCGGTGTTGGACTACCGAATACTAAAGCTTCACATTCGGTGTAACCAGGCCGAATGAGAACACGAACACAATTTTTTTTTTTTCTATTTTTTGATCGAAATATGGGTTTTTTTTCGTAACACCATCTCACCATAATGGTTATTGAGTGCTACTTTTCATATTTTGAAGCATGTTTAATCCAAATATAATGTTTACCAATAATATACAAACAAACCTAAGAGAAAAGTATTGTAGGTAATATGTTTTAGGTTTGGTGTTGGAGTAAATATGGTGTTAGGGGTAATATAGGTTACTTATAGTATTTCTATTATGTAATGAGTTGTATTTAGTAAAGGGTATAATGGGTATATTTAATTAAAATTTTATTGTGCTGCCTTTAGTAAAAATACAAATGAGTGGGTTGTATTTAGAAAATGGGCTGCCTTTCGTAAAAGGTGGGCTGTAAATAGCCCCACCCTTAGATGTTAATGTAAAGAGCAATGCTATATATCTCTACAACGAATCACTACAATAAGAAAATGGGAGTAGTTTTGGAAAATCATTCATGGGTATTTTTGAAAATTCACGATGTTTCTTTCTTATAGCGGCGACACATTGTAGTGACGTATAGCATTTTCCTAATATAAATGAACCATAACTGTGTAGCCCTATTCCTAATAATAGATTGATCCGAAAATAATCTCTCTTTTTAACAAGATCTAAAAGGCTGCTATGACTTTGGGAGTCATTTTTAAAATTGGTGTAATTGGTGATTTGAGTTATTTTTTAGGGTAATTATGTCTAAAATTCAGAAATGTTCCTATAAGCATGTGTTAATTTTCACAAAAGTCATCATGAATCGTAATTGTGGAATGCATATTTTTAAAAACTGATCGTTGGATTAAATATTATGCATATGTGTGTCACGCATACCAAAAATTACAGTGATTCAATGGTCGGTTTCTTAGATATGTCATTGAGAAAAACTGTGATAGTTTTCGACGGTTAAAATTTTTCACAGTCTTTATTTTGAGATGCAGACATCAGATTACTGTAATTTTTTAGAGACATTACATCCCTAACAAGAGTATCTAATCCAACGGTCAGTTTTTCAAAATATGCATTCCACAATTATTATAAGATTTGTGATGACTTTCGCCAAAGTTGGCATATGCTTACTAGATCGGGACTCGTCATTTCTTTCATGCCAAAAGTTTTTGGGTGATTATAATTTCCAATAAATGAAAATTTTCACTAATATTTAATCCACATGCAAAATTACTATGAAGGACAATGTTACATTAATAAACACAGTCCTTCTATTATAAGGTCTACCTTATGCAAAGTTGCGTAAGATACCTTTATAGAATCAATTGTTGAACAGATTTTCAAAAATTGATGTTGAATTAAATAAACTACTAATGAATTTCACGTTCGCAAAAAACCACAGTGATTCAACGGTTAGTTCTTGAAAAGATCAATTTGAAAAATTTGACTTTTTGTTCTTTAAAATTTCACAATTTTTTATCAGTTGGCTTTTGAAAATACCAACTGTTGGATCACTATGACTTTTGATGAACATAAAATTTGTAAGCAGTTATCTAATCCAATGGTTATTTTTTTTAAATACGTTATGTAATTGGTTTTATAGACCTTATAATAGAAGGACGGTTAATAAACAAAACTAAAAATTTTCCTATACTTACCAACTCTTTGCCACCTTCATAATTACCTTTGTATAAATCCTATTCTTACAAACCCTCTCATAATTTCCTTTTGAAAAGTTTAGCCAAACGAGATGTTAGTTGATTAATGGACAATGAATTTATTGTAATGGATTCGAACAATGAAAATGTGCATTTTTTTTCAATTATGCTGTACATAATGACTACATAATGACATTTATGTATTTTTTTTTCAATTATTAAGATATATTTACGTTTAGGTCCGTGCTTTGGTCGGACCTAGACTACCTATTGTCCCAAATAATGACTCAATTAAGAGAGGGGGTGTCAGATTTTTAATCCAAATAACCAAAATTTAATGAACTAATAAACTTAATGCAAGCTAGTGTGATAGTAATAAATACAAAAAACTTGAGAAAAGGTTAGGGAAGAGAGATCAAACACGATATTTTATCGAGGTTCGACTTTGCGTATGTCTACACCTTAAGAACTAGCTCAAGGATTTTCCAATTTACTAACAAAAACTCTTTCGATCGAGGTAGAGAAACCCTTACAACTCGAGGAACACAATTACTCCTTCCACAAGGTAGGAGAAGATCATCTTCAACTAGTTCCAAGGTTCAAAGAAACCATGCAACTGAGATTGAATAAGATGCAGAGTATGTGAGTATAATAAATGCTTTTGAAAAATTACTTAGGTGGCGTTTAGCGTAGCTTTTGAGAGGCTTTAAATGGACTTCCTTACAATTGACTTTTCATAATTTAGAAAAAAATCGGTTTTGAAAACTTACATTTGTAGGAAACATAACTTCTGTTTTTTGATACAAAAGGACTTCTAAAATGCACATTCCAAACAATACATTTTTTTTTAGTTTTATTTTTATTTTTATTTTTTTGCCCCCCTTCAAGATGACTTCTTAAAAAGTTCATCTCAAGAATCATTTCTGCACAAATGACTTCCTATTTTGGGAAGCTATGCCAAACTATGGCTTACTCAATATAAGCTCAAACAAAAGGCTCTTGAATGATATTACAAAGATAGCTCAAACAATGATAAGATTTCTACAGACTTGTAGAATTGAATGCACTAAGAGTGCAAAGAAATGATCTTGTTTCTACTTCATAAATTAGGTTTATTTTAGTTTAAATATATAGCACATGAAGACCAATATGATCGTTGATGATCATTCAATACAAAGGAGGTGGAAGTTGGGCATTAAATGCTCCAAAATTTGGCCGTTGGGAATCTAACTTTAAGAACATTAAACCTGTATCAGTATACAGGTTTAATCAAAATACAATCTAGGCGTATTTTGATTTTTTGATTTTTGATTTTTATTTTTTTACTTAAGCAGTAAGTTGAAAATGTTTAAGCATCAAAATAAAAATAAACCAAACAGGGCTTAGGCCCTTCGGATGAAACGGCCCTTGGTGTGTCGTTTTGGTGCAAGAGTTATTCTCAACCGTTAGATGTGGTAAAAAATGACGTGTCAACATGAAAATTAAACGCTAGTAGATGCAAGTATTCAAGGATGCAAGTAGAGGATCCCAACGCATACTGATAGTCGCTAATCTAACCTAAATTCAACTATTACCATGTTTTCCTGATAATTTAAGGTCTAAACAAAGATAAACCAATAATTTAATCAAAGGTCACTGAAAGCTTTTTCCTAAGGTCCAACCTAAGTAAATAATTGAGTTTCTGGGTGAGCCAAATGAAAATCCTTCTGTGAATTGCTTGTTGTAGTATGGTTGTAGGTTTTAGCCTAAGAGAAACTAAGGTATGTAATTTATTATTATTTATTTATTTACTTATTTTTTTATATATGTCAAAATATAGAAGGGCCTCATTCTAGGACCTCGCTTAGGGCCAGCCAAACCCTAGGGCCGACCCTGGTCACGGTGTGACTCACATTGAAACATAAAGTTTTAATTTGGTACTAAATCGAGACTAAAGAAAGCTTATGACATGGATTGAAAATCAATATAAAATTCGTGGTACTAAAACGAAATTATCCCTACAAAATATTTATGTCATGAAGCAACCCTAAAAAAAAATGATTTAAAATTTGGTCCTAGCGTGGCGACGATTGTCTACAGTATTGCTCTACCGTAGTGTATTTTATTTTTCTCTTTGTCTAATGTCTACTATACACGGGGGAGAGAGAGAGCAAGAGAAAGAGAGAGAGAGGGATGTCGTTTTGGGGGACAAGAGTGATGGAGATAGTGAAGAAGCACGATTCCGGAGGTCTTGTGTGGAAGAGGATAAAGCTCACGACCACCAGGAAAGCCAACGCCAAGAAGAGACTTCTCAGGGTTTGGCAGGTTTCTCTCTCCCTCTCTCTCTCTCTCTCTCTCTCTCTCTCTATAGAGAAATTAGGATTAGGGTGTTATTGGTTTTGTGAACTATGTGCATCTTTCAACATCCTTGATGATTGCCAATGGAACGTAGCATATTTATTTTTTCTGAAGTTAACAAAACCCTTTTACAAGGCTGGGATTTCTATATGAGACCCCATTGATACATTTTACCTTGACGTTCTGTTTGGTTTCCGTGAAAACATGGGAAATTCGAAGAAAACGAGGTTTGGAATCTAAGTTCTCTGTTTCTTTTTTTGGTTGGATTTTTTGAGAAATGAAAAACTCAACTCAATTAAGCCAACTAATTGTGTTAGGTTCAGTTGATTGAGGTTTTTTGGTTATCTGGGATCCCAAATAATGAAAAATGTTACACTTGGAATTTGAATTTCTGTTATTTTCCTTCATTTTCTCAACTACCAAACAAGTTTACTCCGAGTTCCTGTGGTTGTAGAATAACTCGAGTTCTTTTTTCTTAGAGGTTTGGTTTGGTAAGATTTTTTTCTTTCTTTCTTTCTTTTTTATTTATTTTATTTTATTTTATTAATGTCCCTTTCAATATAAGTTTTGATTAGGATGTCAGAATAATTTTTCGTTCCACTCCAATAAAATTTGTAGAGAATTTTTAGGAATGAAAATTGAAGTGAGCCAAGATTTGGGACTTTCCAATTGAAGTTAGCATTGTGCTGCTTGTAGGTAGCACAACTTGGGGTGTGTTTGGACGGCCCTTGAAAAATGAACTGCCCCATTGTGTTTTATAAGCAATTTTAATTTCAAATTTATCATCATTACTGGGGCTATGGTATAAAATGGAAACTACCCTCATAAAAGATAGTGGAAATTTGAATTGGTGGCATTTCGAGAAATCCTAATATTGATCTCATACCATCATTTGTGGTGATAGCTCCAATTTTCTTGAATGGCTCCATTTTAGATGATGGACTTGTGGCTTCAAATGCTATGCAAAAGTAATAAAGCCATTCAATTTTCCATTGGATGTCCAAACAGGCCCTTACCTTTTTCATAATTTTTCACTATATAAGGATGGGATGGTAGGTAGAAGTGAATAGGGCATGATCAACAGGTTCAAATTCTAGGTTAATATAGTTTGATGATTCTATTCAAGTTGATGGATCATGGATGTTTTAGCAATAAGGTAAACATTGTTAAATACAGCGGTCGAAGTTGGAGTTGCTAGTTTCCTTACGTTGGGGAACTCTCTGCATTTAATCATTGCACATTTTTTATCTTATAATGTGTATGGATTTTTCTTAAGTTTGCCTCTGTATGTTGCATTGTTGGTCTTAAACCTTGATAAAGTGGGCTATGCTATGCAGTTAGCAGCTGTTGTAAACCAATGCTAACCTCTATTTTATCAATATTAACTCGGTGAATCCTCTTCCTGGGAGGAGTACGCTTTATTTATATTTTCTTACTTGTTATGAAAACTAAGTTGGAAGAATATGCTCCTTTCATTTTTTTGTCCATTTTCATTTTGGTGTATGCTCTGACCCTGGTGGGCCATTTTCGCTTGTGTTTATGGATGTACTAGAGTTCTACAAGGAGACATCACATCCTCTTTGACGCTTCATGTTTTACAATAAATTGCAATGTAGACCATTTTTACAAACGAATTTGTAAGTGAGTTCTCCGTACCTTGAGGATGGCCACACAAGCTGATGGATAGCAAGAAGAATAATGGATTAGAAAGGGGAAAGAGACTAAGCGAGGAAACAGAAAGGCAGCTTACAAGAGAGTAACTTTTCTGTTTAACCTATTCCTCCCCAAAGGATCCGTTGCCCCTCTCCATTCTTTTGAGAATCGACAGGAATAGCATGAAGGCCTAGGGTGCTAGATGTTGGTAGGTGGTGAATTTATGATATCTCTCCTCCTCCTCCACTTAATGAAGAGTTGGCTTATATAATGAGACTGGGGTCAGGAGAATAACCTAGTTGTGCATGAGGTGCACAACTGGGACCATTGGTTATATAGATCAATTCCCAATCTCAGACATTTATCTTCTTTTCAGTTGCCCCATAGCTAAGGTTTTCTAAGGTTGTCTCCTTAGGTCCAAGTCTATTAAATGTGGCTTGTAACTAGGATGTGCAGGTCGCCATTCTCACTTACCATGTCAGAGTAGCCTAATCGGCAAGATTTAGGGCTGCAAATCCATAAATGTGCTGCCCAATCCATAAATATACCATAAGTACTCATACTTCCCACATGTCAACAGTCACATCCACCTCGCATGCCCCTAGGAAGGTCGAGGTAGAGACTCTGCCCACATCCTTGTATAATGAGGAGACCACTACATCGACGTACCTTCAGTCCATCCACCAAACCAATTCTCCTTAGTCATCCAGTCCATAGCGAGGTTACTGCATAGCAACCACAATCTGAGGTAGACAAGATTCCAACCTCCCATGTCCATCACCAAGTCTTATTTAAGATTTCCTAGGCCATGCGACCAGTTTTGGCAGACACGTAGTGTTTGGGTGCCATTCCATGCGTTAGAAGCATCCTTAGGGGGGAACTAAGGTAGTTCCCATACCTAAACCTTCACTTCATAGTGGCCCACCTCACAGAGGTCTTCCACCCTGAAGTGGGCAGGTCTGTTGAGGTGAGGAGGGTCGATGGAGGGGCCAAGGGTCTGTACCCTTCCTGTTGTAAGATAGTGGGCAGGTCTGTTGTAAGATTTATGTTCCCTCAGAGGAGCTGTAGCTCTGATACTCTTTTATTGCTTGTTGATGGGCATTTATGTTTCTCACATCATTTTGGGGCATATAAGGTGTTTTGAACCTACCGGTTGATTTTGAAAATTAACTCTCCAATTGTCTTTATCTTAATTTATCTACTGAAAGTTTGACTTGAGCCTTCTTATTTTTATTTTAGAATCATGTAACATAGGAGTGATGCAAACCAGTGGAGCAGTCTCATTTCTTAATCAATTATAATGTTATTGTTAATAGTTTTGTTGGGAAAAAGTGCATTAAACATATTTGTGCTCAGATTAGATATTCCACTTCTCTTAATCTGTGGAGTAGCGGAAATATGGCTACTCTTTGCTGATTGAGTTTCATTTGCTAGTAGCCACATGGCAAGGAGTTTGTAGTCGCTAAAAGTACTCAGAGTTGGATGGCCTAACTAAGAAATATGCTTAATGTGCTTTTGCTAACAAAACTATTAACAATAACATGGTTCTGATAAATTATACATTCTTTTATAATCTAGGCCCATTAGCGTATGTTTTTCTTTGTATTATTCACTTGAATGGGTTATCATAAATTGAACAAGTATGTAGAATTGATTGTGGATATTGCAGATCAGCATCTGATGCTAGCAATCGCCCTTATCATCCAAGTTAGAAATTTTATTCCAAGGATACCTGTGCATTTGGCATGGTTACATATGCACTTGCCTTTAATTTAACATCCAAGTTGTATCTTTTGAAAACAAAAAAATTATTTAAATGATTCTATATATGTTTGTATATTTTATGCTCCAGTAATGCTCTTACAGAATGAAGCCGTCCTGAAGGCTTGTGCTGAACCACCACCTCCAAAAACGTTAGTCACTGCTGCTGGAATTGCAGAGAAAGATGGTCACAGCATCCAGTCTTAACCCGCAAAACAAGTAAGAGAGTGAGAAAAGAAGCCCAGAGGATACCATACAGATTCAAGATTTGTGAAGCTAAAATTTTGGTTTGTTTCTCTAATTAATAGTCAAATCTTGTCACTTTGAGTTCTTATCATAAGAACTTAAAAGGGGTTTGATGGGGGGGGGGGAGTTAACATTCTTTACATAAATTGATGTACCAGCATTTTTCTTTGAACAAGTGTTTGCTTTGGTGTTGCATTATTGTGGCAGACTGGCAGCTCTCCAATGTAAAATGGTTTTTAATCTAATGAATGCGATTCTCGTTACAAGTTTTCATTGTTTTTACATTTTGTTTTCAATCACTTCTAAATATTAATGTGTGCAACATCAAAAAATAAATTTGCTAAGTAGACCATGCATTTCATCTCACTTTTACCGGAATGGAATCTCATTCCTGGGAAACCACATTCCATGGGAATGGGAATATAGCAAACTTTCCACTTTCCAAAATTAGGCTGATGTTTGGTTAGTTTAGGAATGTGTAATGGGAATATATGTCAAATGGTTTAATTCTAATTATAACTTTTCCCATATCATTTTCTCATCCATTTTTTCAGCACCCAAATTGAAAACCACAATATTGCAAAAAAAAAAAAAAAAAAAAAAAAAAAAAACAATAATTAGTGTATATATATATATATATATATATTTTGGGAATATTCTGTTCATCTAATTTGTTCCTCGTGGTTATATATATATATATATACACACACATAGAGGTGCTATTAGCAGGTGCACCTAATGCATCTTGCATCAGGTGCCCTCTTGTAGAGCAACCTGCGATGAAAATTTTGAAAAATTGACCGTTGGATTAGATACTCCTATCATGTATGTCATGCCTGCCAAAAATCATAATGATCCAACGGTTGGTTTTTGAAAAATGTAACTTTGAAAAATTATGACTTTTTTGTTCTTTAAAATATTATCATTTTTTAGCAATCAGTTTTCTCAGAAACCAACCGTTGGATCACTGTGATTTTTTATAGGCATGACATACATTATAGGGGTATCTAATCCAACGGTCAGCTTTCTAAAATTTACAGTGCAAATGGCTCTATAAGAGGGCACCCGATGCAAGATGCATCAGGTGCACCTGATAATAGCGCTTCTGTGTGTGTGTGTATATATATATATATATATATATATATACACGGTTCTGATCCTGTAAGGATGTCTTTACGCTCTTGCTCTTATCGTAAGGACGTCTTCACTGGGAGAGGTATTTTTGAAAAATCGACCGTTGGATTAGATAATGTTTATATGTATGTCATGTCTGCCAAAAATCACAGCGATCCAACGGTTGGTTTTTAAAATAAAGTCATTTAAACAACTTTAACAGCATCCAACGGTAAATACTGTCAAAGCGTTTTACGGACTATATTTTGAAAACCGGTTATCAGATCACTATGATTTTTGGCAGACATGACATTCATAAGAAGATTATCTAATCCAACTGTCGATTTTTCAGAATATCATTCCTATAGCTTCCAGAATGGACGTCCTTACGATAACGAGCGATCCTGTCAGGACGTCCTCTGCAAACGGCACTGTTACGTGCTGAACGGCCACGAACGGCAAACGACAGGTTCTTCTTCTTCCTCTGCGGCATGTTCTTCTTCTTCTTCTTATTCTTATGCGGCAGCCCCACAAGTCTTCTGATGAAGACTTCACAGCCCCACAAATAGAGATCACGAACGGCGAACAGCGAACGGCGGATCTGCTGCTGCTGCTGCAATGGGTTTGGGGTTTGGGAAGAAGATGGGTTTGAAGGGATGGGGGACTTGGGTGTAATTTTTTTTTTCCAAGAGTAAAAAAGAGGGGCACGCTAGTCATTTTATTTTTCATTAATGGGATTCCCAGGCATCTGTTTGCAAACCCACGTCTGATAAGGGAATGAGATGTCGGCTGTTGGTGGGAATTCATCTCCCATGGGAATGCAACATTCTTGAGAATGTGGCCATCCAAACAAGGGAATCTTCCAACATTCCTGATTCCTGGGAATGATTCCGGGGAACCATACAGAGCCTTCGAAAGGTTTTGCTTAGAACATGCATCATGAAGTGCTGTCGATAAACCAAAATTTCCTTTAGGGGCTGTTTGGCAAACATCAAAATTGATTTTGTTTTACTACTGTTTAGTAAGTGCTATTTTCTTGTACAAATCTGTTCAGTATATTAACAAAATTTCTTTATGAGGTTAGGGTTAAGATAGAACTATAGTAAAATATATATTCGTAAGAGTGATTAAGCTTGTTCGTCTCTTGCTTGTGAAAATTGGGTGGTTAATTACTCCATAGTTTGTTCCCTTTTTTTTTTTTTTTCATCGTTTGGGAATATCCATTTAAGTCCATGAACAATACAATAGGAGTAACCTTGTTCAATTCCTTAAACATCCAACCCTACTAAAGACTTTAACAACAGCATCTTTACAATGCTACAAGTTCAAACAACTTGGAATAAAACAAACGAGCCAAATTCAAGCCTTATTTTTTATCGAACTGGTTAATTTATCAAACCGAGTTCGACTAATTCATTATCCAGCTCAGCTCGACACGTCTACAATCCTATATTCCGATAAGACATAAAAGAGATGGGACCCAACTTATGAGACGTGATTTACCAGGACTTGTAATATCTTGATTCTTGACGGAATGTCCAAATAAAGTTATGAAAATCTCATGATATTCTTTATAAAAATCAAAACAGCCGACCATATCAACCAAATGATTATAAGATGGGCCTGCCATTAAACCTAATATGGTTTCTTGGTGCATGTGATTGAGTTGAAAAGGGGAGAAAGATTACAAAAGAATGCTTTTATAATGAAATGAATTTGTGGCCAATTTGATCACAACGGCTTAAAAGACCTCACTGCATTTGACAAAATTAGAGACAGTACAAGTCAACAATTCACGCCAACAACGTACAGATGACACAAATCACAAACCCAAGTCCTCTCTGTCTTTTCCTCTCTTTAAAACCACTGCCACAAGGAAACTCAAGTCGGCAATTTTCTACTTTTTCAGCAATCCACAATCCACTCTTCCCTTTTTTTTTCTATTTTGATTCTATGATATGCCTCTTTTTAAAAGAAAAATTCCATTCATACTCCCAGTGAATCTAACCAATTTGGAATAATTATTTCGAGAAATTAATCGTTGGATTTGATATTCCACTTATACTTATCATGAATTCAAATAATCACATTGATTCGATGGTCTGTTTTTGCAATTTTGAAAAAAAACTGTAAATAATAATGAAAAAATTGTAAAAAATCGTCACAGTCCATTTTTTGAAAAACTGACCATTGGATCAATGTGATTTTTTGCATTCATGATACATACAAGTGAAGCATCAAATCCAACGGTCGGTTTCTCGAAATATCAGTTCCAAGTTGGTCATATGCACTAAGGAGATGTCAACAAATTCGAAACCATTCATGCAATGACACACTTCTAATAATGTGATCATACAATTTTATAAATTTAATTCTTTCCTTCATCTATCATTTCTTTGGACGGTGGGGGGGGGGGGGGGGGCGGGGGGGGGGGGGGGGGGGGGGGGGGTCCCACCCCCCGCGGGGGGTGTCTCTCTCGCGCCCCCGGCCCTCGCCCCCGCTCCCCCCCCCCTCTCTCTCTCTCTCTCTCTCTCTCGCTCGACATCAAGAATCTTATTCTCACCTCTATGAGATGAGGTGTGTTGTGGTATCCATCTCTCTCAAAGGATATATTACGAAATCTTTTGTTCCTTGTTCTCTGCACCAACACATCCACTACCATTTTTCAGCAAATATATATATTAGATTTAATTTTAGAATAAGTTATTCACATTTCTTTTAAACTATATATAGGTCAATTTTTATGAAATCATTTTAAATTTTAAAATTGAACAAATATGATAAATAAATTGAGGGAGAGAGAGTGTTACAATTTCATAACTATCAATTATTAATTTATTGAGTTTTGAAGTTCAAGGGATTGCCGATGCCTTGTTTGGTGGCATATATTCCTCTTTGGTTCGAGTGCATTAAGTATATCGATACCTATTTGTTAGTATTAAGGGAGGCTTTGTGGACCAAACTTTAAGGGATTATTTGTTCGGTTTTGATATTTATGAGAGAATTTTGTAAAAATTAGCCTATAATTTTTTGCGGAGTTGTGTATTAATTTATGTTTAATTTAAGAGTAAATTTCATAAAACCCTCATAATTATAAGTCAGTTTCACAAAATTAAATTCAAAATTGAACAAACAGCACCTATGAATTATGAAAATCAAACAAATAACACTTCCTCAAGTATGAATTTGTAACACTTTTTTTTTTCTTCCAAAGCAACAAGATGTCCGAACTGTCAAATTCCGACTGTAACCCCCGCTCACCACACGGGGCCACTAGGCCATTGTCCCATGAAGTGATATAACACTCGACCTACTAGCCCTGATTGGTGGCTGGCCAAGAAAGTTTGGCTAGTTTCGAATCTAAGATGTCTGAATTTACGGTCCATTCCTTTGCTGTTAGGCCAACTCTAAATGGTTATGTGAAGTTTAAGGGGTTTTTATGAACTTGATTTACTACTCATGGGATTATTTATTCAATATTCATAGTTGAAGAGAATCTTTGTTAAATTTGAAATTAATGGGGCTTTTATGGACTTGATTTATAGCTCATGGGATTATTAATTTATTCAATATACATAGTCCAAGAGAATTATTTGTTTAATTTGAAATTAATGGAAGTTTGTGAATTTGACCTATAATTTAGAGAATTATTTATTCAATTATAAAATTCAGGTGAATTTTATAAAACTAACCTATAGTTATAGTTAAGAGAGAGATTTGCAAAATTTACCATTAATTATACAGAATCACCTTTCCAACTTCATCAACCTATAAAGCATCTCTTTCTATCCAACAAAAAAAAAAAAAAAAGGCATTTAAATTCCTTCTCTGCAAATTGGGAGACAATTGGAGAATCTCTCTGGCTTTTATATTTGGCTCAAGCATTTTCTAGGGGAGGTGGGCATTGAGTTCTTTGTCATAGTGCGAGAATATTAGATTCTTATGAACCCTCCCTACATGTGCAGATACTTTTTGGCAGCATCATCTTTGTGTTCATGGCTGTGTTGAGTGCTCTCAGGCTTTCCCTGTTCAACCCATAAGGGGGATCTCCTTTTTTTCCATAAAGGCATGATTTAGATAATACAGAATTTACAGACAGACCCCTATCTTTTTCTTTCCTTCTCTTTTTGGATGCCTCCTCTCTTTCTCTCTCTCAAAAAATCATTCTCCTTTTGTTAATAAAAGACTTTGATTCTGAGCTGAAAACAGTGCTGCCTCTTTCTGTTTGTGCTATGATTGCTTTGAATTTAATCCAATTGTTTTTAAAAAACAATGAAAGCAAGTGGGGAAGGAATAATTATAATAATGAAGAAGAAAAAGCCACTAAATCTCAATGTCATTGACACCACAGTTTTTGCTCCCCTTTTGGTTTCATTTCTCATTGCATATCTCTCATACAAAGTGATCCCTCTTGAAAAAGATGAAGTGGGTTGGATGGGATATATAGCATTACTGTTTCAAAAAATAAAAATGAGCAGGTAGTTAAGGAATAATATGCTTCCAAAAAGCCACAAAATCTAAAAGTCCTTGAAACATTTTTAGGTTTCATTTCTCATTGAAAATCCCTCATACAAAGTTTGCTCAATGATCTTTCATACAATAAGAGAATGAAGAAAAAGCATTAATGCAGCCACTGATTTCTTCCTGATCTGATGATCCATTTGAAGAAACATCCTCAGTGATTCCACTTGAACAAGATGGTGATAGTTGAGGAGGAGGAAGGATTCCTGAATCAAAATTTTCTTTTTCTATCATGAAATCAATGCAACTGGGGCTAATCACCTCAGTTTTGTTGCTGTTAGAGAGCTTAGAAATGACACTATTGGGTTTCCTATTCTTCTGAAATACTCGGTAGACAACCCAATCTTCCATTTCCACCATAGATTTCTGCAGAAAAATTTCAATAAAACAAGCCATTAGAACTGAGAAAAAAATTTGCATAGTTATGAGATTTAAAAAATGGGCAAATAATAATTCCATCTTTAGAGAATTTCAAATGCAAATTGAACCCAATCTTCCATTTCCACCATAATATTTCTGCAGATAATTTCAATAAAACAAACCATTAAAACAAAGATTATTATTATTATTATCTGGCTATAAAAATGAGATATCACAAATGGGCTATATTAGTTCCATCTTTAGAGAGAGTTTCAATTGCAGATTGAACCCAATCTTCCATTTCCACCATAATATTTCTGCAGATAATTTCAATAAAACAAGCCATTAAAACTAAGAATTTCTTATTTGTTTTGCAGAAACATGAGATATAAAAAATGGGCAATATTAATTCCATGTTTAGAGGGTTTCAAATTCAAATTGAACCCTATATTCCATCATAGATTTCTACAGATGAGTTTCAATAAAACAAGCTATTAAAACTAATAAATCTTTTTTTTTTCTTTTCTTTTTTTTTTTTTTTTTTTTTGCAGAAACATGAGATATAAAAAAAAGGGCAACATTAAATTCATCTATAGAGAGTTTGAAATTCAAATTGAAGCAGCACCACATAATAAATATCTAGTAAGTACTGTTACATTCAATACCTGGGCAGAGTTGTTGGGGTTTATTCCAGAACCCACAAGGCAATATTCATGCATAATCCAACGGGTTCTAGACACATGAGGATGCTGCTTTCTTTCATAAAAAGCCAGATTTCTCTTCATCCCTAATGCTTGCTTATTGCTTTCAGAACCTAAAATTTGCTTCTCTTTCCCAACAACTTTCCAATAACCAGACCCAGTTGCTCTCTTCCATCTCTTCCCATTATTATTCCCCTTTTCTCTTCTGCTGAAGAAATACCTCCTTTCCTTCAAATCACCTAATTAAACCCAATAATCAAAACTTTCTGTAAATAAAACAAAGATCCAAAAGAAGAGAGAGAAAGAGATAGTGATAGAAATAGAGAGAGAGAGAGAGAAAATGAGAGATATATATGTACAACTAATTACCAGGCAAGGCCCAGGGATCTGTTTGAAAAACATCAAACTCTGGAATGACTGAAGCAGGCAATGGCAAAGAGAAGGCCTTGCGCTTCAAGTAATGAACCAAGAGCTCTTCATCTGTGGGATGGAATCTGAACCCAATAGGCAATCTCAGCTCTCCATTTCTGACACAGTTTGGCATCTCCATCTCTGAAATGAGTTCTTAAAAACTTGATTTTATTTCAACCAAGTTTGAAGGCTGAATTAAAGCAGAGCATGTTAGCTATTTATATATACACATATATGTGTATATGTAAGAAAGAGAATGAGATCCAAAGGAAATGAAAAAGGCAAAGGAGAGTTGAATGGTGGCCGTTGTGGCGTGTAAAAAAAGAGGGATTGCTTCGTTAAATGGAGATAACAAATCCGAGTCCTACTCGGACTCGAACTCCTTCCTTGACCCTAACTACTTGCATTTTGACAATCCGTACGTATGAACGTGTAACACACACATCTCAAATGTCCACTCCTCTTGCTTAATTTGCCACGGTCAATCCGCACGTGCTGCTAACCATTTGATTAGAGATGCTCCAACACATGACAACTATTTTTTTTGGCTCTCTCTTTATGTTTCACTTTCCTTACAACCGAGCACAAATTCTCATATATTTTTTGTGTCTTGGTGATTAGAGGTGTGGAAAAATCCACTTAACACGCTTCGGCCTGCTCGACCCAAGTTGACTCGAGCGAGTAGAGTGGTTTGACGGGTTGGATTAGGTGGTTTTCCTAAGATTTTTAATGATTTGGTTCGATTGGTGGATGACACATCTAAAAATCTCATTGGACTCAAATAGACCGACCACTGTGTATATATATAATTATATAGAAAATGAATTTGAAAACTTTTAGTATTATTTTTATTATTTGTAAAAGTTTATTTAGTATGATTGTTTCACCCTAACTTTGTTAGAAGTATGCCCTAAAACCAATTGTTAGGTTGTATTTAAGGAACTTATATTTCATTATATATTCATGTATGAAACTTTATTTATTAATGAAATGGCTATTTTTATTATGCAAACTTGTGTTTAATTACTGTTCATGATAAAATCCTTGGATGGTATGATAGAGAGTTATATCTCAAGTGTTGAAATAGAAAGACTTATAACTTTCAAGTACATCTATCCTAGATTTGTTCCTGATAATAGTTTTTGAACGAATATAAACCGTTAAGGTTGGCACATGTTATACTAACTCCAATGGAGGATGATGAGTTTCAAGCCATCTGTGTAGAGACACTATAGTAAACCTGTGGATGCTTGTTAGAGAACAAGTACACCGAACATGACCAATATGAGTACAACTTATGGAATTCTATTTGTATGTTAAAAGCTGCTCATGTGTATAGTCACACTTGTAATCCTTAGACCTGAGATACCACTAGTTATCTTATGCATGAATTGCTAGAGTTTGATAGTATCTCGTACACCCTTAACCATAAGGATGTAATCGGTACTCATTGCCTCTAGTGAGTTATGTATGAAGATAGGTGAGTGTGCAATAGAGGTTCACCACCTTTAATATGAAAGGGCGAATGTCAGAGTTAATTCACAAATACTATCTCAATGAAGTTTTTGGCCAAAACAGAAGGTAACCGAGGAAAAATGTTTTCAAGGGTTTACCTAATTGAGATTATATTTTGATGAATCAGTAACACATGATTAAGTTAGAGTTTGACATGAATCCATACCCGACTAATTTAATCATGACATTGTTTGGTGAAGGATTAACGATTACACGAATGGTTCATTTATGCAGGTATATTTACCCATACTTAGGGTATGTCATGATATGTTGCTAGATGTCACTTATGACTAGTGAATGCCTAATGATAAGTGTTATCATTGAGGGCAAAATTAGAATTGTTCTAATCGAACCAAAAATAGAAAGTTTCTATTTTGGGAGACATTGAGATGTCCTATGCCACTACTAGGTTGGGATGAACCCAATGGGTCACACACACAATGGTGTAAGTGAGTTTCTTGAACTTAAAAGAGGGGAATACTCTAATTTATATTTGTATGGTCCTTATTATTAGTGGTTAATAAGTGAGGGATCATAATATAAATTTTAAGAGTATTATCTATATATATGAGATGTGGGGTTATGCTAGCACAAGCAATCCTATCATCCTAAAAGGGAAGACTAAAAGAAAGAGGAGAAACCGTAGTGGCCGTGACCATCAAGAGCGCTCTCTCTCTCTCTAGCCGTCACCTACTCTCTCTCTTAAGATTGTGTCTTTTGCAAAGGGTTGTTGAGATACAAGAAGTTCAAGAGGTCTTATACTCGTGTGGACTTCATTGGAGGCATCCATATACTTTGGAGCTCAAAGGGTCAGAGGGGATTGCATCGCAAAGAACAAACAAGTAAGCTTTATTTATTGTATTTATATTAAAGTTTGATTCGATTCATCGTTTGAGTTCATCCTTGGGATGAGTACCATGAAAAAATTTTAAAATCTACTTTCTGCTGCGTTTCCATGTCGTATTGTTTCAAAATTGACTTAGATTATATAATTTATGTTTTGTTATCAGAATTGACCCGCTTGCTTGTGCTTTCTTTATTCTGAAAAATATATAATGCAATATTTGACTTAGCAGTCCATATATTATAAGGTACACCTTACGTAAATTTCATATTTGTAATGACTGTTGAATTAGATAAACGGCTAATGAATTTCATGTTCGTAAAAAATCACAGTGATCAATTAGTTGGTTTTTGAAAAATTTAATTGGAAAAATATGTGCATTTTTTGTTCTTTAAGATATCACCACTTTTCCCAGTTGGTTTTTTCAAAAACCAACCATTGAATTACTGTGATTTTTGGGGAACACGAAATTCGTAAAGCAGTTTATCTAATATAATGGTATGTTTTTGAAAATATGTTATGGAATTGGTTCTATAGAGACCACTTTATGCAACTTATAGAGATCACTTTGCTTAGGGTGCACCTTATAATATAGGGATCGTTTGACTTAATTAGAGAGAATTATGATTAGGTAAGGATGGCTTTACCTATCTTATCATTAGTCCATCCCCATTGCAAGCCATATGATAGGTATTTTAAAAAACCGACAGTTGGATTAAATAACATTCTTACTTATGTCATGTTTGGTAAAAATTACAATGATCCAATAATAGATTTTCAAAATGCAGACTATGAAACACTCTAAATGTATTTACTGTTAGATGCTGTCATAGTTGTTTAACAATTTGTATTTTCAAAACTAATCATTGGATCATTGTGATTTTTGGTACACATGATATGTATAATTAGAAGATTATCTAATCCAAAGGTTGATTTTTCAAAATATCAATTCCAGTAAAATGGACAAATAATAAAATAGATAAGAACATCCTTACAAGATCGAGATAGTTAACTTAAATTGTTGAATATAATGTGCTAGATATTTGAAATGATTGTGTGCTCATTTTTTTTTATAATAAGTTATACATCTTGAGATTGTGTGCTCTAAATACTTGAAATTGGGTTTTTATTTAGTTATTTATTTGCTTTACATAATTTGCACATTTAGACATCTTGAGATTTAGTTTCAATATTTATTTTATTTTATTCTAGGCGTTTATTAAAAGAAAAGTTGCCTTGACTTGCCCAACCCGCCAGTTCAATCCCTTCACATAATTCAATTCAACCAACTCGCCAATTTTTAAGGGTTGCGGGTGAGCGGCAATTGAGCGAATTTGCTACTTGCCAAAAATGGGTTGATTGACGGTTTTTCCTCAAACCCGATTCCAACTTATTCGTGCATACCCTTATTGGTGATAAATGACTAAAGCCAGAAGTTTAATTAAATTTTGAGCATGAGCTTTGATTCGGTGGTTCATGTCTCTCCCTTCATGGGATTTGGTCTTGGGTTCTATTCTTCCGAATGAGAATTAACTCATTTGTTACTTCCCTTCCCCAACCAAAAACTAACCAATAACCTATTGATGTGTATTGCTTGGCAAAAAAAAAAAAAAAACAAATGGCTAAACTTTTGGCTAAGCCAAAATTTGGAGGAATATTTGTCTAATGCATTGGAGCATGCAAGTTTGGATTTTAGCCAAAAAATGGCTTTGGCTCCTCCTTTAACTAATGCATTAGAGTTTGCTCTTGTTGGATCAAAACTCAAACCAAATCGTATAAACCATATAACATGGAAGCATAGCAAAACCTTCACCATATTTGATGTTCCACGTAATTTAATTTAAGTTTTGATTCTTTTATCAATTTATTTTTCAATACAATGCATTTAAAGTGCAAGTATTAACATTTGAGTTGCCTTACTTTTTCCTTCTTGGGTGATTAATTAGGCCTTACTTAAGGCCTAAGGGGATCAAATGTTACAAAATTCGAGTTGATCGTGTAACACAATAAGCTCTTTCTACCAAAGTTAGTGAGATAATCTATGGATACTTATAATCTAGCCTAGTATATATAGGGCCCGTTTGCATTAGCTTTTGCTAAAATCACTTTTGAAGAACTATTTCTTCACATATTTCTTAGATAATTATGTTCAAACCATGACTTCACATATCAAAATTTTCATACTAAAAGTGACTGTAATAAAAGTTAGGACTTCCTAACTTTTATTACAATCAATATTAATATGAAAATTTTGCCATGCATCCTGTCATCACTCAAGTTGTGTAAAAGTGATTATCATCCCTCATCTTAAATCAAATGAAATTTTAAGCTCTAAAAGTGATTACAGGAAAAGCTAATGCAAACAGACCCATAATCTATTTTCATTGTGAAATTCACACAATTTATTTTTATTGTCGGTCTAATGATATCTACCTGTACTTTTAGAAAAAAAAAAAAAAAATCGTATTCGAATATATGGAAACACATCAACATTCATTTATCTGTATTAAAAGACTTAAAATAAGATAATTTTATATTATTTAGACAAAAAGAAATTCATTTTGATAAAGCTGAGTTTAATTTTGATGGTCCAATCATGCTACCTAACCCATGTTTTACTTTACATTAATCCAACCCCATCAATGGGAGAAAGAAACAAAATACACATGACGTCATCAACAGTTAAGAGATAATCTTTAATTAAAACCTAATTCATACATGCAATAATCATGCTTTTATAATAGCCGCCTTTGGTCCCTCAATTAATTAATTTTTTTTCGACGTTAAAACCCACGTGGTAATCTTCCATTTGTCTCTGATTACCAAGCAAAACGCGGTATTATTGAACCACACTCACCAGTCACCACAGCGAAAACTCTTATTTTTAAGTAAATATATATATACTAGTAGTCGTCATCCAGAGCGCGATGGGCGTCAATTAAAAAAATCCAACCATATGATCCAAATTCATCATATCATCCACTATCAAGTATCAACCGTCTTAATTCTAAAATCTTAAATACTACTGGCTAATCTTTCAAAAACTTATTCTATAAGAAAAAATATAGAAGGAAAAATAAAAACACTTTTTGAATACAACCGTGTCATTTTCATTTTAAATTGAAAATGATCTTATAGCCTAAAAAATATAGTATCCCCTTATAATCTGAGTTAAATCTCCAATGAAAGTTTTTTTTTTTTTTTTTGATAAAATTCCAATAACCACATATTTGACTAAAAAACCATATATTATTATAGAAATAGAGAAGAAGATACCAAGAAGTAGCATGCAGTGGAGAAATTGAAAAAAAAAAATAAAAGACAACATATATAGAAATAGAGAAAAAAAAGAAGAAGAAGAGGAGACGAATATCTGAATTGGTTGGCAAGAGCAGAAGATATATACCAAGAAACAACATGTAGTGGAGATAATTTTTTGTATCAAAACTGAATAATAATAAAAAGAACATATATAAATATAGAAAGAGAAGGAGAATAAGAAGAAGAAGAAGCAAGTTGGAACTAAAAAATAAATATCTTTATTATAGAGACAGAAAAGAAAAACATACCTATAAGGTGGTCCGTGGAGAGAAGAAGAATTGGTTTAAAAAAATCTAGAGAGAAGAAAAAGAAAAAAAAAAAAACCTAGGATTGATATGAAATTAATTCATGTAGGAGCGGTTGATGTGGAGAGAAAAATAGAAAAAAAAAATAATGAAAATAGAAGCCATATAATGAAGCCCTAATTTGATATAAATGGAAAGTCAAAAGAGAGGAATAAAATAAAATCAAATATAAAATAAAATAAAATAAAATATGTCATGAACTAATAAAAAAGAGATAAAAAAAAATGAATTAAAGAGATAAGAGAATGATGGAGGGAAAGCCTCTGAGGGCTGCCATGTAAGACGAACTAGGTTTTATATACTAAAGATACATGGTAAATCTATAATTATCTCAAGTTTTCATTAATATTAATAAATAGACATCAATGTATTTTTATATGCTCACATTTCTTCTAACACTGAAAATATATACATGTCTTTAGGCTTTATTTTTTCCTTTTTGTTAAGCACTTGTGATCTATTAATTTACTCATGAAATAACGGATATATCTATAGAGCTAGATAACGTACAAAATGACTCATTTGATTGTTTTGATTTTGATTTTTTAATTTTATTAAGATTAATAGCTTGTATTTTTATTTTAAAAATGATAGTTTTCATATTTAAGTATACGAAAAGGTATCAATATTTCTTAATTAGTGTGAAAAGAAGGAATCTGTAGTGAAGTAAGAGAGGTCCATACAAGTCATGAAACAAATATATCACTGCTTTAACATCAAGTTTAATAATTGTTAGCCTTGTGGCTTTAATCCAATTTTGTTGAATGATTTTAATGATAACAAATATTGTTCTGTATATATTCAATTATGCATATGAATACTTTGTTATACACTCTTTATAATTGTCAAACTTTATACAGTGTTTATTTGACTAATCTTGTTGATTCATTGACATTATCCTATAGTTTTTATATATCAATTATAGTATATATATGTTTATAAGAACATGATTCAAGTTGTCAATTGAAGAAGGCTCAACCATCATCAAAGTTAAGCTCAAGTGAACTTGTTGAACATTCACTAAGGAGCATGGAGCAAAGAGTTACAACATTATTAAAGTCAATGGTGAAGACTAGCACAAGCGTTGAAGATTTTTTACGAAGAACTTACTTTTATTTTTGTGTGAGAGTGCTTAGGATTTATATTGTAAATCTCTCTTTAAGATGTAATTGGCTCAATTGACTATGACTTAAAGACAATAGGTTTTAACTTTAGAAAATCTTATTTTAGTCAAAAATTGATTCAACCTCATAGTGGGCTATATGGACTCAAAAGGAAAAATGTTTTACACCTATTGTTTTGACTTACATATCTTTGGAAAACATTTTAAACTAAGTCAAAAATGTCTTTGAACACTTAGTTAACTAGTTCATATGTTAGAAGTTGATTTGGACTTAAGAAATCTCAAATATTGGCTTTACAACATAGCTAGTCGACTGAACTAGTTGACCTAGTCGACTAAGTATGATGTCAGCTGCCAATTTATAAGAATTCTTTTTCTAGTCGACTAACCATGTGTACTAGTCGACTAACTTGCCTTCTAGTTGATTAAGTCCTTTGTACCAGTCGAGTAATTGTAAGTCAGTAGCTTTGTTTTTGAGAAGCAGTTTGCTAGTCGACTAAACCTAGTTGCCTAGTCGACTAATCGATTCCGGAAAGCTTAAATCAAGTATTTTAAATGGCCTAGTCGACTAACCGTGCCCAGATTTCAAATTGCAAAGCTTTCCTCTATACTAGTCGACTAACCGTTTTTGTCTAGTCTACTAAGGCTTGTCTGCAGCTCATAACGGCTAGATTTTGACAAACTAAAACGGCTCTATTTTGTCTCTAAACGGCCATATTCTTTGAGGGGTCTATATATACTCATTGTATGAGTCCTAAATCAACTAATGAATACAGACAAATATATATCAATCTAGTATTCATCATTCTTGTGTGATTTAGTCAAAAGATTCTTCAATTTCTCTTGTGCCAATTAGTTTAATATTTGAGAGATATTAGTGTGAGATTTATTTATTACAAATCAGCTTGTTGAAGCACAAATTGTATTTGTTCATTCATCATCTTGTAATCTTGTGTGAAGAAGGGCTGTGTTGTAACCCTTGTAGAGCTTGAAGTTTGTTGTTCAAATTCAAGCTTGAGAAGTAATCTCTTGGTGAGATTGGGTGAGAATCTTCTACCGTTAAAGAAGATTGTGGGTGAGGGTCTTCCACCTTAGAAATAAGGCTGTTGTAAAGGTTTCTCCACCTTGAAGGAGCAATCCTATAGTGGATTGTGGAATCCTCGAGATGGAGATCTTGAGACGTGGATGTAGGCGAGGACCGGACCACGTTAAATCCTTGTGTTTGAATCTCTCTAACTCTTCTCTTGCATTTCAATTTATACTTGCTATATTAATTGTTGAGTTGTGATTCAAACTTGCTCTCTCATTTCCAATTAAGTTTACTAACTTGTTTATCTTCCGCTGAATTTAATTGGACCATAATTTTTTTGGGTAATTATTTTTAAAGTTTGCTAACACTCTATTCACTCCCCTCTAGAGTATATACTTGGGCCAACAATAATAATTAAGGTATGTGAGTGATTCTAACATACCTTAATACCTTGCAGGGGATCTAAGCTATCTCTTAGGGCTCCTAATGTTACAATTTAAGTCCCATTTGGATTAATGTGCTTAAAATCATTTTTAGAGAATAATATCTTTGCAAATATTTTTAAAATTATGTTTTAGCGGCAGAAATTGAAGAACCTGTCTTTTTGGCTAATCACCTATTGTCCTTCAAATTATCTAAAAATAATTAGCACCTCATCTAATTCAATCAAGAAGAATATTGAGCTCTAAAAATTATTTTAGATAAAATTATTACAAATGGAGTGCTATATGTTAGTGTATAAAAGAAATATAGTATAGGAATAAATTTCTATCATTTAAGTTTAAAAAGAAGATGGGAAATGTTATCCGAACTCCATCATTAGCATTTTGCACTCCACTCTCTTAAGTTTTATGGTTTGAATGGTACAAATACTCTTTATTTCAAAGCTTTTTCCTCTTGTACGTGCACATGAGAAACCACACCTGATGCAAAGTTACATAAGGTGATCTCTGTTGGGGCAATTGCAGAGCATATTGTGAAAAACTGACAGTTAGATTAGATTCCATTCTTATGAATGTAATGTCTGCAAAAAATCAAAGTGATCCAACAGGTTGGTTTTTGAAAACTATCAAAATGAAAAAATATGAATTTTTTAAAAACCAACCGTTGGATTGATTTTTTTGCAGACATGACATTTATAAGTGGAGAATCTAATCCAACAATTGCAAAATACGCTCTGCAATTACCAATGTTTTAAAACCCGGACCGTTCATCGAACCGAAAAATTTATCGGGTTAAAGGTCAATCGGTCCAACTGTCGGGTCAACCGGGTTGAACCATGACGTCATAAATATATTATTTATTTGTTAGCATAAAAGAGGTAAATAATTCAAAATATAATTTTTTTAAAATGTTTGTACAATCAATTCATATATTTTGAATTTATGTGTAGTCATCAAAATTGAAAATTGATAATTACCATTGATCAATCTTTATTATATATATTTTTTAAAATGCAAGATAAGAATATTGTATTATTAAATTAGGTGCTTAGGTTTCTTTTTGCTATTTGGGATTTTTTTAGACTAATTTGCTTTTTTAATCTTCTTGGCTTTAATAGATTTTAAAAAGATTGGGTCTATTTCAGTCATTTCAGGACCTTAAAAAAAAAAAAAAAAAAAAAAACTGTCTGATTTTTTTACCGGGTTGACTGGTTCAATTGGATTTTGCAAAAAAAAGTGATTTTTGACTTGAATGAATTTTTGTTCGTTAAATCAACAGGAGAGGGAACCGGTTCACGATTTAACCGGTTGAATCGGCCGGGCCAATCCGAAATTAATAACATTGGCAATTACTTTAACAAAATTGGATCAGATGTGATTTTTCATGTGCACAAAAGAAATAAGTTTTAAAATAAACAACATTTATATCATTCAAATCATAAAACTTAAAAGCCGCAAAGTACATAACGCTAATGGAATGTCTGAGTGTGAATAATATTTTCCAAAAAATATTATTATTATTAATAATTTGCATCTAAAGTCTTTCAATTTTGAGGGTAGTGGGAAAGGTTCAAATGGTTGACACCGACACACATAAATTGTACCTCATCCGTATATATATTTGTAGAAGCCACTTTAATTTTGAAGTCAACCATGAACCAACCCCCCCCAATAAATTATATTAAAAACAGATCACACACGGCTTCTTCTTCTTTGAAATTTGAAAATTTTGGTAGTGGAAGAAACACAAACACTGCAGTCAGCAGCACCTCAGGATGCGTGTTTGAATACATTTATTTTTGACTTCCTAAACAGGGTCGGGTCGTGTCGTGTTTTGTCGTGGGTGGGGGATCCTGTTCTTGAAATTGACATTTGACAATCCACTCCTTTCTCTCTGACAGATTCCTTAGAATGGAGGGCCACTCCTTTTTTATCTATTTCTTTCTTTATATTATCGTTTTATCCTTCTTGGGTAACAAACATTTGTTATGTCCTCTCAAAGGGTTGCTGTGTCATTTTTCTAAGCATGCTTGTTTTGGGCCTTGGACTCCCTCCACTCAAGAAACTTATGTAATGGGTGGGAATTAATATACAGGGAAATTGAAAAATAATTTGTACATTTAGTCTATCAATTTGTGGTAGATTATATCCTTCTGTTAGGTAAATAGATATCTATTAAATATAAAAAAAGTTATGTGTATTCATACATTTACTTAATTCTGGTGAAAAATATCTTCACGTGAATGAATTTGATTTTCTACCTGTTAAATGAATGTCCGATTAGCTTACAGAATGATGCAATCTGTTTCAAATTGATAGTATAGGAGGTCAATATGTCACAATTTTCCTAACTAAATGCCTGGCCCATCGGAGTGATCCGATGCACGTCACTTTGTTTTGGGCCTTGCACTCTCCCCGTAATGGGTGTTAATAAATATACGGGAAATAATTTGTACATATGGACTATCAATTATGATATATTGGTCAGTGTACTATCAATTTGTGGCAGATTATATTCTTCTGTCAGTTAAACGGACATTTATTTAATAGAAAAAAAGTGACTTGCATTCATACAGTTATTTAATTTTGGTGGAAAATATATTCATGTGAATGAATTTGATTTTCTGTCTTTTAATTGGATGTCCGATTAGCTTACAAAATGATGCAATCTGTCTCAAATTGATAGTACAGGAGGTCAATGTATCACAATTAATAATTCAAGGATGCAAAGAGTTTTTCATTGATAGTACAGGACGTCAATATGTAATTTTCCCTAAATAGATTAAGGGTCACATTCTCCTTGCATCTTATTTTTACACCAGTGTTTATATTTTATTTTCAAAATATTATTTTAGGTCATATATTTTGAAAAAACAACCGTTAGATTAGTTATTTTTCTTATATTTGTCATGTATTAAAAAAAAAAAAAATGAAAGTGATTCGATGGTTAATTTTTTTTAAAAATCATTGTAAAGAACTATTATATTAAACATTTACTTTCGTGTTTGACCAATACTAATGTGAAAGAGGCATAGTCACAAAAGAGAGTTGAGATAGTCAACATATGCATGCCTCACATTGAATTTGGAGTTGAAGATTTTGAAAGTAACCAAACAACGTACGCATGTGTCTTTGCCAATAAGCAAGCATAGGTGGTCCATAACCCATAGAAATTTCACTAAAGGTAAATGTCTCTTTCCTTATATTTTTTATTTTATTTTATTCATGCAGGATATAAACCTATCTTTATTATTATTTATTATTATTTTTAAAAAAATTAAATTGAATGATAGAAATTTATTCTTATCCTAAATGTCTTATGGGTATCGATGCAATTCCATGTACTTGAATCCGAAATCTCTCTCATAAAAATGAAAATACTTGCCACTAGACCAATAGGTCATCGACAGTTCCTTCATACCTTATCAACATATTGTATGAGTCCAACACCAGAGTAGAATCACGAGTTTTGATTCCTATTTTCTTAAAATAATGTAGAAGGTTTCAATTTTGATTCCCTCCAAGCAGGATTATTTTCATTAGTAAATTTTTTTTAGGACACTAGCCAATGTAGAACAAACGATGACTTTACTTGTGTCGAGAGATTAGTAAGATCGATATCTTGTTAGAGATAAAAAAAGAAAAATAAAAAACGTTTCATGTGCCATTGATGAGATTGGCATACAAGTCTAGGGTTGGGCTGGGCCTGAATTAATGCTTTCTTGGGTTGTCATGAATTTGGCCAGGGTCAAGCCCTAGAAATTCATTAGGCACCATGGGCTTTAAAGGTGTCAAATGCAGGGGATTAATAATCCAGCAGAAGAAATAAAATTGGGCATGCAAACAGATGCCACAAATAAGTTTTTGATGTCCCAAACAGTTGGTAAAGAACTTAATGCAAACTTGTCTAAGCTTTTATTTATTTTTTATTTTTTATGATGAGGGTGTACGTAGACCTCGAATAATCTCTTGGGTGATGGGTAGGTGGCCTAGAAGACTCGAAACGGAGACCTCGGATTTGGTACGTCGAAGTCCAACCATCTGAGCTACCCTCCTGGGTTCTTGTCTAAAGTTGATGAATAGGAAACTCTATAGTAGAAATAGTAATTCCCAACTATTATACATTATTCTTTGTCTTGATTTGGATTTTAGAAAGAAGGAAAGAGGAAATTTAAAAAAAAAATAATAATAATCGAAGAATAATTCATTTCTATATGGTTTTAACATTTTATTTTATTTTATTTCTAATTTTTTTATTTTGAGATCCAAATAGAGTCGGAAAGATTTTAAAGATGAAAGGGTGCCAAGTAATGAACACATTTTGGATAAATTACACAAAATATCTCCTAACTGTAAGTTTGGTTCAAAAAATTCTGAATTGAACAAATAACCTTCTTGAAGGCTTGTTTGGAAACTATTCCCTTACTTTTTTATAAACCCCTCCAAAAAAACAGAAGCCTTGTTTGGAAACTTTGAAATTCGGATATGGTAGGATCCATTCTTTGATTGTTATTTGCATGGTTTTTGAAAATCAATTCACAGTTGGTTTGAAAAAAAAAGAAAAAATGTTTATACCTTATTTTCTGTACAATGCTAAACAAATTTACATAAAAGAAACTTATTAATTAAACAGTAGTGAAATAAAAATTGGTCAGACTTATCTTAAGATGGTCAGATTTTCTATTTGAACTTTAATTGAACTTTGGGGGTAGATTCAATTCAGGACATAAACTTTAACATTGTGCGATTTAGGGCAAATTTTAAAAACTTGTTTCAATGTGGGACAAAAGTGGACGTTCGTCAGTTTGAGTAATGGAGACGACATGTGCGACTCAAGTGGCTTCTTTTTATTTTTGGTTATTTACACTTTAGTAATTTAAACTTTACAAGTTGTGTCAATTCAGACCACAAACTTTTAATTTGCAAGGTTTTAGGACAAATTTATAAAATCATGTTTTAGTATAGGATAAATGTCCAAAATTAATATAAACTCAATAAATTTAAATAGTTATTATTACAAATTAAAATGAATTTTTTATTAAAGTAATGTTAAAACAATTAATTTATTTGAGAAAATGATTGATTTAACATTGAAATAATCAAAATTATATTAAAATGACGTTAAATCAATTAATGTATACTCAATAGCTTTAAATAATTATTACAAATTAAAATGAAATTTTTATTAAATTATATCTACTTTTTCTTGAAAATAATTAGAAAATTTTCATTTGTTTTTTCTTGAAATAAGAAATAACATATGAATCATGTAGTATTTAATTATTAGAGAAATTCAGTTCATAAATTAATTAGTATTTGTAACAAAAGTTAATTAAATTAAGAAGATTGATAGAGTTGTATGGGTATTTTATTTCAAAAAAGATTATACACAATTAAAAATGTTTGATAAAGGATGGATTGTGTAGTGAAATTATTTAAAACATTAAACTAATTTAAAAGATGAATTTTAATAAAAAAAGAAAAAAGTTAAAAGAGATTTTGAGTAATTATAGTTAGTAGGAGGGTAGAAGTGTGATTAGTTTTTAATAAAAGGGTATTTTAGTGAATCAATTATTTTTCCAATATTTAGACTTTGATATGTAGTATAGATGTAGGACAAATGTACATAAACTATCCAATTACATTCTCACTCACACGATTCTCTAAATTTATTCTAATAGTAGGATTCCCAGAAAGTAAATTTGTCATACATTGAAATTTATTTTTTAAAATTTGTCATAAACCGTGCAAATTAAAAGTTTGTGGTGTGAATTGACACAGCCTGCAAATTTTAAGGTACTAAAGTGTAAATAACAAAAAATAAAAAGAAATCACGTGATTCACACATGTCGTCTTCGTTACTTAAAGTAACAGCCGTCAACTTTTGTCTTACATTGAAACAAGTTTTTAAAAATTTGCCCTAAATCGCACAATGATAAAGTATATGTCCTGAATTGAAAATATCCCCGAAGTTCGAAGTAGTAAAGTGTAGTTAACCCTAAAAATTTCAAAACGTTCTATCACACATGGAATAATTTTTTATAGGGTTAATGGCCTTTTTTGTACCCTAAACTTTGAAGGATATACCAATGTGCTCCCTAAACTTTTGTTTTGTTGGATTTAGTTCATGAATTTTAAAAGTTGTACCAATGTAGGATATTGACTAACGGAACTAATATTTCGTCAGTTAAATGTCACGTGGCTGTATACGTGACAGCCACGTGGGTCTGACGTGGTAACCACGTGAATTTAACGTGATTTAAGTTGGCTGATTAATGACATTTCAGTATCTTAAGTTGGTTAATTAATGGCAACTTAAGCCACGTCACATTCACATAATTGACACATCAGATTCACGTGGTTACCGTGTAGACAATCATGTGACATTTAACTCATAAAATATTGGTTCTGTCAGTCAATGTCCTACATTGGTACAACTTTTAAAATTCATGGACTAAATCGAGCAAAACTAAAGTTTAGGGACCATATTGATATTTTCCTCAAAGTTCAAGGTACAAAAAGCTAATTAACCCTTTTTTATACAATACTCATAAGGTTGATTTCACTCACAAAACTTGACACAGTTCTTAATTAATACCACTTACAACTTTATTAAGAGCAGAATGAAACAATTTCGCTAACCCATTAATGGACCGAGTTAAAACGTGCCCAAAATGATCCCATTTCGGCCTAGGATTGGGCTTTCCATGATTTTTGCCCATGAACTAGCATAGCGGCTAGAGTATTACAAACCAAAAGCCCATCAACCTGAACTTGCTCCACTGAATTTACCAGATGAATTCATTAAGAGGGCCCAAAACTTATCATCTGGCTCATGGGGTTGTAGAGGAACTGAGTTGAGCAGGCAACTCAACAAATTAGCAAGATTTAAAACAAGATTTGAATTTGACCAGTTTATCTTGTGAGGAAGCTTGAACAAACCTTTTACTGAATTAATCTCGAACTGTGTTTGAGTAGTTTCATATTGACGAGGTTATCGAATTAACCATACTCTACATCATGAGCTTGGCCAAAGAAATTTAATTAGCTTAAAAAAAAAGATTTGGGAGAATTTGGTCAGAGGTCCTACTTAAGGAAAGTTTAATATGGAAAAAGTCCTCTGAAATTTTGTTTCCTTCGTAAATTCCTTATAAGAGATTGTTTAATGTGAAAATGTCCTATTTAAAAATTATTTCATGTGACAAGTCCTAATCTTTTAAAAATATTTTTCAAAATAGCGAAACTATCCCTGTGTGTATTTTCACTGTCCCTGAGTGTTTTCATTGTGTTTTTTTTTTAGGTTTTCACTGCGGTTTTTTGGGTTTTCACTATGCTTTTTTGTATTTACATTGAATTTATTTTTATTTTTGCTATTTTTATTTTATTTTAGGTTTTCACTATATATATATATAGAATAATTTTTTTAAACGCACGTCCATCTTTAACACTATGTGCGGACGTTATTTATTGCCGTTGGATTTAATTAACATCAATCGGATGGCTGAGCTTTGAGAGTGGAGTTAATCTCGGTTCACACCCACGAAGCATAAGCAAATGAGAGAGAGTGAAAGTCGAACCAGGAGAGAATAGGAGAAGGAGGCACCTTCAGGAGCCATTTGAACATCCCCCTAGAGCTTCTCAGCCATTCACGAGTTGAGACAGCCATTCGAACTAGCTAGGTCCACTGATGCTCACGAGATTTCGACCCATAAAGCTCCATTGAAGCTCCATGAACCAATTAGGGCTTTTTTGAATCCTCACCTCACGAAGCTCAGCCATTCGACACCATTGAATCCTCACCTCACGAAGCTCCATTGAAGCTCCATTCGACCCATAAAAGTTAGGGGTTATTTGAATCCTCACGTCACGAAGCTCAGCCATTTAAGAGGGAAAAGTTAGGGCTTTTTTGAATCGATTCCTCACCAAGCTACAAACTGGTAAGTTAGGGCATTTTTGATGCTTCAGTTATTTTTTTTTATTTTTGAAAAATTATTTGTCAGATTTAGGGTGTTTTTTTTTTTCCTTCATTTATTTTTTTTTTTGAACAAATTATTTGTCAGATTTAGGGCTTTTGCATCAAATGCCCAAAATATTACAAAATTTTCAGTTTTTGTTAAGTAATTTATGGATTATACTTGGATGGTTATCGTTATTTAGTAAACTTATTTGTCAGATTGGTTATCCATTGCTTGTTCAGGATTTTAGGTTTAGGAATTTTAAATTTTTTTCCTGTTTTGGGTATACTTTTACGGTTCTTTAGGTTTTTAGGAATTAAGTGTTGACTTTTTAGTTTATGAATCAAATAAAAAATAAATAAATTAGATAAGGGTTTAGAAAAGATTGTGTTGGATTGATGCACTTGGGAATTTGCGTTTGAGACTACGCACTCTTTTCTGCATTTGGTTTATTGACTTGCATTTCTCAAGATACGATGATTATTCGGGTAATTTCTGTTCCAATGACACAGATCTCATGAACTTGAACCACTAGTATCTCTTGATTTTATGAGGAAAATCCTATGAAATGATGCCTGCAATAAGGATATTGTAGAAATATAGCAGAGGTAAAAAGGTATAGAATTACATGCTATTTTTCCTTTTGTGTTTTTTCTTTGATATGGATGGATAATATGTAGATAAAATTCGTAATTGAACACCTTAAAATTGGATCAAGGAAGCATAAATGAGGGTAGAGGGATATATAATGCCAGTGCTGGAAAGGTTATAGCACTCCGACAATTAAAGCATACAAAATAAAAATGAAGAAGAAGACAGTAGAATTGCTGGGGTGTGTGTGAAAATGGTTGAATTCTGAATAAAATAAAGTGAAATACAGAGAATTAAATTAATTTTAAATTGAATCCATTGTACCCTGGTTTGTCATGTATTCTAGCTCTAAAAATAGTGACAACATCCCACAGTTTAACTTGTTTTGTGAGTTTTTCTTAATTGTGAAAGAAATCCATCACCCATGACAAATTTTTTGCTCTAGCCTAGGCTGTAACATCTTTCTATCTTAAGTTCTTCACTCAGGAAAATTGAAATGCGAGGAAAAAAATGCCATAATAAAAAATGAAGTTGCTTGACTATCAAATGTTTGACAAAATACCCCAACGAAATATGGCATTTATGGTCCTGGTGGACCATAAATGTTATTTTTCTGTTAAAATTTATATTTTGAAATTGATTATTGTTTAAATTTATTGCATTCAGTTGACGTTCAAATGAACATCAGATTTTACTTGAGATTGTTTGCAGAATGTTTTATGGTCCTGGTGGGCCATATGCCCTGCTTGCTGGTAGGGATGCAAGTCGAGCCTTAGCTCTTATGTCATTTGATCCTCAAGACCTTACTGGGAATATTGAGGGTCTGAGTGCTGCTGAGCTTGAAGTTTTACAGGACTGGGAATATAAATTCATGGAGAAATATGTGAAGGTCGGGCAACTTGTATAAGAGAAAACGAGAAGTGAGCATACTGAAAGTGGAGATAAAAGAGAAGAGAGTCAAGACAAGGAAGGAAACACAGAAGCACATCAGAAGCAAACTTAAAATGTAGTGTAAGTGATCGAACTGGAAAATATATTCTCATATATTTTTCTTCTTTTGGAGTTGCAGCAATGGATTAGTCGAAGCTTTTACTTTTTGAAGTGGGTGACTTGTGGAAAGTTCTACCATGTATGAGAGAGATCAAGATACTGGTGGCTTCAAATCTAGCTTCTATTCTGCAAACGTATTTAAATGGATATATATACATGTGATGGCCTCATGGGTGCATGCATGCATATATCTTCTATCCATGGCTCATCAACACGCAGAAAGGATGTGAAGATGATGCATATATGCGTTGAGTTGGTATAATTTTGGTTTTTTAAAAAGAGGTCATACAAAGGTTCAAATCTTCTTTTGTCAAATACTGCAAGAATTTGAGGGAAAGGTAAATTTATTTGGGCACGCGCTTGTGGGAATTTGAATATAAAATGAGAGAATTATGTATATATATATTGGTACGTAAGAAATTCATTAGAACATTATGTATATATATGAAATTCACACATGTATGCATATTACCAATTTTGGTTTTCACTGATTGACACAAGTTCAGTCCAATAGATAGATTGCCAAATTGAATAAATAGGCACTGATCAGAGATCAACTGGTCCTAGTGTTTGTTCATCAAGTCAAAAACCAAATTAAATTGTTGAATTTTAAACAGAGACCACTAAAGAGGATCTAATTCGATCTACATAGTGATTAGTGGATAATGGTTGAAGAATTGGAGAGTAGTTTCTCATTAACAAAAATTTGTACAAAGTCTGTAACTGTACGTGTTCAGCTCTGCGCGCTTACATATATCGATCATGTAAATAAATCTGATGAAGCAAGAGGGAAAATAACATTTCTATTTCAATATTTTCGAGTGAGATTTGTAACACCATCATTTAAGCTTGAAAGATTGCCTGCTGAAGGTATTTGAAAGTTTTCTGATAATTCAAGAACCCCAGAAACCAAAACTCAAAATTATCTGCAGTTACTATCTCTATGAACTTCTGTGATGGCTTCTTCACATTCACACTTTGGTTGGCTCTCTTTATCTTCTTTAGTGGGATCATGACCTGCACAGAGAAAATATTAATTTCTTAGATATACATCATTTGAGATGCACTGAGAAAGAGAGTGAGTTGAAGAAATTAAATTACAGTTAATTATGTGATTTACCTTGTAATGGATTCTAAGCAATTTTCCATTTGGAGAAGAGACTTTGATTGATCTCTCACTGCAAAAGGCAACTCTGTCTGTGTAGATAAAGAGGAGGCCTGCTAAAGGACCAGCTGTTGTTGATAAATAACATTGAGAAGCCTTCAACAGTGTCTCTCCTCCTCTTACACTAAATAATTGCTTGAAAACTCTCTCCACACCACCTACTTGAAGAATTCTAGCACCCAAGCTTAACTTCCCCTTCAAAGTTTCAGAAATCTTGGTCCCTAATCACACTGCAGTTTCACAAAAATTAAAATAAAGTCATTCAATGCCATTCTATAGTCATAGCATATGTGGGGCAAATTTATTTTGGTCTTTAATAAGAAAGAGGAAACCCAAGAAAACTTAGAATTTTAAGACTCTTGTTCCAACACCAGATAATAGAATTTCAAAATTTCTTTGTTTTTTCTTCCATCCTCTTACCAATTAAACAAACTAAAATTTGATGAAAACCCATGAAAGTACATGTCCAACTGGTTTCTTCAATTCTTAGTCAAAATATTTTTGTTTAGCGCTCCTCTCGATTTGTTATTTGAAAGAAGAGATCAAAGAGGTGTAAGCAGAGAATTTGGAGAGAGACTCATTCCATCCAAGCTATCCCTCTTGTAAAGTACTTACAAGTAAGTTTCCTCTCTGAATTTGGAGAGAGACTCATTTCGTTGGGGTATTTTGTCAAACATTTGATAGTCAAGCAACTTCATTTTTTATTATGGCATTTTTTCCTCGCATTTCAATTTTCCCGAGTGAAGAACTTAAGATAGAAAGATGTTACTGTTAGGGCTATATACTAAAAGCCATGTTTTTATGTAATAGACTTTAGTATTTATTTATTAATGAATTCTGATATTGCATTTTAAATGAGAATCTGTATGAGCTATGTTTGCATTATATTATCTTCTAATGTTATGCATGTGTGTCTTTTATTCTACATAGTAGATGATCTGGTGTGTAGAGTTCGGCTTACACACAGAAGATCAGATCATCAGTTCTTGTAGAATATAAGCTTATTGTTCACAATCTGAGATGGAGTTAGACACACCATCGGTAAGATTGTAGCACATGATTTCAGTAGGTCAGTCTTGACTACGGAGAATGGTTTTGTTCCAACTTCATGTACTAGTATACTTGTGTGTATTGAACGGGACCATATTGGGGTAATTATTTTATACTGACACATAAAATAATTAATACCTCTTGGTTATTATGAATACTTATACTCTTAATCCCGAAATAATTAATAGACACATGCATTTATTGTTAGTTATTTTGATTCATAAAGAGTGAGATCTTTATAGGTCAATAATATCGATGAGTTGGATAACTACATTAATTGTATGGTGAATATTAATTATTAACGGAATCCACGTCCCGGTATAGGATTGATGATACCCCCTTGAGGATACTTATAAGTTTTGATTATATTAAACCCTGCAAGTGGATTATGTATCCGACATATCAAATAAGTTAAGTGGAAGATCTCAAGGAGATTAATAGATGTTGATTAAATAATATTGTCAGTAATTTAATTTAATCAACGGGTATCTGTAATCTTAACGTGGGGAGATTAATAAGTATTTAATAACAAAAAGCTCGAAATTTATTTTCGAATAAGCTAGGGAGTGCAGTTATAATTCTTTAGTGGAATGAATTATAATTAATGTAAATAGTTTATAAATATTTACATTGGGAGCCCGAAACTTATTTGCCTTTAGGTCCCTACTGTAGCCTATATATATGCCATGTTGGGCAGCCTCTAGGTTAAGACGAAATAATTTCTCTAAACCCTAGAGGCAGCCGTCCATCAAAGGAGAGCATAAAGAGAGTCACTCTCTCTTCACGTTTTGGCATAGGAGGAATACGGTAGAAGGCTTGAAGAGCTCGAGCAATCTTCTACAGTTCGTCATACATTGAGATCAATCCAGACAGATCTCAAAGGTACGGATTCTTCTATATATGTTAAAGGATTCGGATTTAATTTTTTTTTGTAGCATGATCCATAAACACTATCACGAGTTCATGGGATTTCCGCTCCCAACAGTTATAGCCTAGGCTAGAGTAAAACATTTGTCATGGGTGATGGATTTCTTTCACAATTAAGAAAAACTCACAAAAAAAGTTAAACTGTGGGATGTTTGTCACTGTTTTTAGAGCTAGAATACATGACAAAGCAGGGTACAGTGGATTCAATTTAAAATTAATTTAATTCTCTGTATTTCACTTTATTTTATCACAATTCAACCATTTTCGCATACACACCAGCAATTCTACTGTCTTCTTCTTCATTTTTATTTTGTATGCTTTAATTGTTGGAGTTTTTTAACCTTTCCAGCATTGGCATTATATATCCCTCTACCCTCATTTATTCTTCCTTGATCCAATTTTAAGGTGTTCAATTACGAATTTTATCTACATATTATCCATCCATATCAAAGAAAAAACACAAAAGGAAAAATAGCATATAATTCTACACCTTTTTACCTCTGCTATATTTCTACAATATCCTCATTGCAGGCATCATTTCATAGGATTTTCCTCATAAAATCAAGAGATACTAGTGGTTCAAGTCCATGAGATCTGTGTCATTGGAACAGAAATTACCCGAATAATCATCGTATATTAAGAAATGCAAGTCAATAAACCAAATGCAGAAAAGGGTGTGTAGTCTCAAACGCAAATTCCCAAGTGCATCAATCCAACACAATCTTTTCTAAATCCTTATCTAATTTATTTATTTTATATTTGATTCATAAACTAATAAATCAAAACTTAATTCCTAAAAACCCAAAGAACTGTAAAAGTATACCCGAAACAAAAAAAAAAAAAAAAATTTAATTCCTAAACCTAAAATCCTAAACAAGCAATGGATAACCAATCTGACAAATAAGTTTACTAAATAACGATAACCATCCAAGTATAATCCATAAATTACTTAACAAAAACTGAAAATTATGTTATATTTTGAGCATTTGACGCAAAAGCCCCAAATTTGACAAATAATTTGTTTACAAATAAAATAAAAATAAATGAAGCATCAAAAAAGCCCTAACTTACCAGTTTGTAGCTTAGTGAGGAATCAATTTAGAAAAGCCCTAACTTTTCCCTGCCGAATGGCTGAGCTTTGTGACGTGAGGATTCAAAAAACCCCTAGCTTTTATGGGTCGAATGGAGCTTCATGGAGCTTCGTGAGGTGATGATTCAATGGTGTCAAATGGTTGAGCTTCGTGAGGTGAGGATTCAAAAAAGCCCTAACTGGTTCGTGGAGCTTCAATGGAGATTCATGGTTCGAAATCTTGTGAGCATCAGTGGACCTAGCTGGTTCGAATGGCTGTCTCAACTCGTGAATGGCTGAGAAGCTCTAGGGGGACGTTCTAATGGCTCCTGAAGGCGTCTCCTTCTCCTATTCTCTCCTAGTTCGACTTTCACTCTCTCATTTGCTTATGCTTCGTGGGTGTGAACCTGGTTTAACTCCACTCTCAAAGCTCAGCCATTCGATTGATGTTAATTAAATCCAACGACAATTAAATAACGTCCACACATAGTTTTCACTGCATTTTTTGGATTTTCACTGTGTTTTTTTTTTGTGGGTTTTCACTATACTTTTTTTGAGTTTTCACTGCATTTTTTGGGTTTTCAGGATCAAATATTTCTCTCTCAATTGGACTCATGAGGCTATAAATTTGGCTCTTCTGTGTTTTTTTTTTTTTGGATTTCATTGTCTTTAGATTTATTTTTTTCCCTAAAAAGTCCAAATTCAGTGAATTCACTGTTATTTTTAATTACAATTTCTCTCCCCTCTCTTTATCTCCATGTGTTTGTTTGTTTGTTTGTTCATTTGGATTTTTTATTTTTTTTTATAAACATTTGGCCACTCTCTCTTAATGACTCAATGATATGTCACCATCGACGGTGACCCTAATAAAAGAAGAACTCAGCTACAGAGGCAAGGGATAACCAAAATTTTATGCCATATATGAGAGAAAAAGGGTCATTTATAAGAGGTTTGCAGGGAGTTGTGTTGGGCAGGTTCTGAAGAAGGAAAGCTCAGCTGTGCCCTCTTCGTTGTCCTCTCTCCCCCCAGTCTCTTCTTTTCCATTCCATTTCATCCATCTCCATTAAGGAAAGCTCAGATGTGCCCTCTCCGTTGTCCGCCTCTCTCTCCCTAGTCTCTTCTTTTCCATTCCATTTCATCCGTCTCCATTGAGGATATTACACACTTTCCAACCCACATCTATTTCTCCCTATATACTTTCATTTATGGGTATTATTATTTTTTCATTTCAATTTTCTTTGGATTTCATGAGGCCCTATGTACTAGACTACACTTAATTTGTGATGTGAGGTGGCTTTGCCTTTTCGCAAAATTTAGCCTAAGCAAGGTTCTTTCAGCTCTTTAATTAATTAATTTATTGTTGTTCTAATATTAAAACTTTGTTTGAGGAAGAAGAAGACGACGAAGAAAAAGAAGAAGAATTAACCTTTGAGAGTGATGGCGTCAACCAGATCGCTTGGGACAAGTGGCAAGATAACTGATCTGGTTGACACCGTAAACCAAAACGGTTATCCCACCACTCGTCACTCTCAGAGGTTAATTATTCACATCTTGCCACTTGTCTCAAGCAGTTAGCCGAAATCACTATTCTCACTAAAGCGTTAACCAGATCGGTTATCTCGCCACTCGTCACTCTCAGAGATTAATTATTCACATCTCGCCACTTGTTCCAAACAGTTAGCCAAAAATCACTATTCTCATTAAGGGACAGTATCCTGTACGGAGTACGGACATGCTCAATTGATTCGACCATGTCGAGCTAGGTCAACCTTAATTCTTTAGGTTGCAGCACATGTTATCTTTGATATCTTATATAAGAAAAGGGAGTGGATGTTGACACACCCTCTTATTATTAGCCCACCCCCACCAATTTTGATTTTTTACCGTTTTATGAAAAAAATACATTGTTTTTTAGAAAACTAGCCGCGTAATCCACTAGAAAACATCATTTTGAACAACTTTGTAGAAGAAAGTTGTTCCAAAATCTATCATTTTAAGTATACTTTTTGACCATTTTATTATTTTTACAAAATATTTTGTAAAAAATGCCAAAAAGTCTACTTAAATGAAAGATTTTGGAAAAACTTTCTTCTACAAAGTTGTTCAAAATGATGTTTTCTAGTGGATAAAGCGACTAGTTTTCTTAAAAACAATGTATTTTTTCATAAAACAGTAAAAAATCAAAATTGGTGGGGATGAACTTATAATAAGAGGGTGTGTCAACATCCACTCCCATAAGAAAATGAACATTCTAAGACTAGTAAGCAAGCTTCTTCACTACACGCAGCAGTTTTTGTTACTCATCTGCCTCTTACTAAGGCATCACACCAGTGCCACCCAGACTAACTAATACCTTAGAACATTTCCAATGCAAAAGCCAAATTTAGCACCCCAAAAGGCACTAGTTGATGCCAAATTCTACTTGCCCAAATGGCACTAGTTGATGCCAAATTCTAATTATAGCATCACTTGATGCTATAATTAGAATTTAGCATCAACTAGTGCCATTTGGGCAAGTGGAATTTGGAGAAATTTGGCATCAACTAGTGCTTTTTGAGGTGCCAAATTTGGCTTTTGCATTGAAAATGCTCTTACTATATATGAGAACCTCTTCTATAGTTTACCTCTTGGAAATGAATTCTCGCATCAACACCCATCTCAAATGATAATCTGAGTTAACTTGGTTCGTCTTATAGCCCAAGAAACTATATATTAAATCTTTCTCTTGATACAAATGGAGGACCATAAGACAGACAAAGTGTATGAATTTTGTTACTGTCAAGAGATAGGAAAAAAGACCAACTTATGTACAACTAGTGCAAATGGATATGGCTACCTCCACGCCTGAAATTATAATACCCAGAAGACTTTCTAAAGCTGTATTAACTCAGGTATGAGCTTGAGAAGAAATGAAAGCTCCGGCTGTGAGAATTGGGGCTTTGTTCTGACTTGCCTCTGCCCTTCTTCTTCTTCTTCTTCTTCTTCAACATCTTCCTTGGATGGCTTGATTAAATTTGAAACTGACTCGGTTATCTCTTGAACCAGATCAACTATCACTCCTTCAACACCCATTAGATATTGCACGTAAACTGCTTCTGGCACATTACTGAAAACACACAATTTCACAATCACTCACTGTTCTCTCAGTGCAATTCAATATCAAGTACATAAAAAATGCTAGTTCATCCACCCGAATCATCCTTGTAGAAAAAATAAAGATATATATATATATATATTAATATGAAGCACGCCTCATATGTCGGTCGACTAATTAATTAAGTGGAGATCAGTTGGAACTTCGCTGCAGTGGGGAATTTGCCCAATTCATTGGAAATCTTTGGGTTGACATGGCTGGCTAATTTTGACCATGACTTGTCATTACCAAACTTTCAGACTTTGAACAGGGGTCTCTACCTAATTTTCTTAAGTAAGGTTCTATTTAGATGAAAAAATAATATTGGAATATAACGGCTTACTTCAATTTGCCGTATGTTAGGAGAGAAAGCTTAGACTCCTTGATTTTGGTGACAGCCCCTGGATTTCTGAAGACTCCTTTAACTTCTGATACAATCCCTTGCAAACCGCCTTCCAAGCACACTTTTACAGCCTCCTCCAAGGAATTCCTTCTCACATCATAGAAAATCTCGGTTCCTCCATTTGTGAGGAAAAACACCTGATTTCCATTCAGTAACGAATAATGATCAGAAAACTTCTTTTTTAATTTCTATTTTTATTTTATATTTATCCTTATTGCTGCCCAAATGCAGAAAAAAGGGACAAAATTAAAGAAACTAAGATAATTATTTTTGAGAACGTAGAAAACAAAGACAACATATTTATTTATGTTTTCTACATCACCAAATAATTATTTTTTAGGTTAAATTGTATAAAGCCCTGATCTATAGTCCAATTTCACAAAATTCCAACTTTAAAACACAACAAATAACACACTGCAAACTATTGGTTAAAGTTAAAAAATTTTGAAAATAAATTGCTATAATTATGAAAACTGAACAAATTACTCCTTTTAATTATATTACAAATCATATCTGTCACACTTTTTCCCTTTATTTATAAAGTTGGAGAGTTTTTGTGAGCATATGACTAAAGTTCAAGGAGATTATGCTTTCAATTTTCATAGTTCAATAAGATTATTTGTTTAATTTTAAAGTCAACAGAAGGAATTTTGTGAACCCGAATTATAATTTATCCATATTTTAAGTAAAAGGAGCGCTTACAGGGTAGGTGCTCTGCAATTTTCTGACAAGCAAGGCTGCATCGGGTTGAAAGCTAGAGAAGATGATGGGTCTATCTCTGGCATACTCAAACACCACCTGTCCCACAATAATAATCCACAAAATTAGAAACCAAAACATATATGCATGGACCAAACATCCACACACACATATATATATATATATATATATATATATATTTGAGATATTCTAAAAATTACAGTGATCAAATAGTAGATTTATCGTATATGTTACTGAAAAAAAATTGTGACGTTAAAGAAGTGAAGTAGTAATAAAAATTAAAGAGAGCATGTTTATTACCTGCAAGATTGATTGAAGGACGTGGACGAGGTAATGTTGTTGATACACAACGGAATCGTCGAATTTCAACTCAATATTGAAACCCAAAGTTGGTTTCACCTTTTGAAATGCTTCTTGTAACGTACACAGCGAGTCATCACTTTCAACATCCCAGCTCACTATTTTCCCATCTTTCATTTTCCTCAACAGAGACTTTCCTCCCTCCACATTTCCTGCCTCTCTTTGGGGACCATAGCTCAGAAATTCTGATAGGCTCAACTCTGTAACTCTCTTCTCAAAAATTGTACCCTGATAAAATTATACAATTCCCATCAAAACTTACATATATTAATGTCTTTTTTACAGATACTTACACATATAAACTTATACAGCGACCTGAAATTTTGATGATTATGAAATTAAAAATGCCATACAACCAGAAACTTCGACCTGAAATTAAAAAACACCCTGATGTATTATGCTATGAGTAATTTAGTCATTCTCTCAAATAGATTCTATCTTTTTCACACACCGCTCAAAGCATGTGATTTTTAATTTCGGATTAAAGCTTCTGGTTATATAGTATTTTTCGAAAGGAAATAAGTATTTTGAAAAGAAAAATACTTTAGCAGCGTACACTTTAACCTGATATTAAAAACCACCTTAATGTGTCCTTCTTTGAGTGGTGAGTTTCTCCTCTCAAACTACTTTCATCTTTTCACACACCACTCGAACTATAACACGTCAATGTGATTTTTCATTTTGGATTAAAGTGTCGGGTGATATAAAATTGTTATTTTAAAAAATATTTTGTTCCATAATATATTTGTATTTGTCTTAGGATGCAGTTTAAAAAATATAACTATGAAAAATTAAGATAATTTGAAAGTGATCACTGCAAAAAGCAGCACATTAGAAATTTTTTTTAAATACCCATCTTAAAAATGAAGTCCTAACGTAAGATTATATGTATCATAAAAAGAAGCAAATAGAGAGAGGAGAGGGAAAATCTTACATTTTCTTGAGAGAGGATGAAGTTGTCGTGGAAAATGACAGGACAGTCATCTTTGGTCACCTACAAAAAGCAGCACATTCGGAATTTTTTTTTACTTTCCCGTGTAATGCTCTTCCGCTTCATGATCTCCAAACTTTTTTTAAAAATGGAAATTAAATTTATAATAAAAATTCCCCGTACGAAAAAAGAAAAATAAACATATCAGTATCTCCTTAAAAATATATCAACTTTTTCAAAAAAAAAAAAAAAAAGAAATAAAAAGAAGAGATGACGTTTCCCGTGTTTTATAAAAAATATGAAAAAAAAAAACGCATCAAAGACAGGTGTCGATATTTCAAAGCGAGTATGACTAATTGACAAACGCAACTTTGATCGTAAAAGAAAGCAATAAAATCGTACACGGTACACGCGCTGTACCCAACCAAAACTCAAAATTTTCGTACGCGGCGAGCGTAAACGCGCCGACACCAAAGCGAAATTTTATTTGGAAAATTGACATCAAAACGACCTTACAACTGTCTAAAACCGAGTTTTTTTTTTTTTTTTTTTTTCAGATAGGAAATCGGCATAATATCGGCCGGAAAACCGTCGGAAAAAGAAAAAAGAAGAAAGTACGGATCATGAATGCAGAGAAGAAAGAAACTGGCCGGAAAATCTCACCTGAACGTCAAACTCGATGAAATCGACAGCGAAGTTTCCGGCGGCGTTGAATGAGAGAATCGAGTTCTCTTTAATCGCTTTCATTCTCCGGTCCGATGATTGTAACATGTTCATACCACTCCCTCTGTGACCAGCCACAAGAAATTTCGGAATTCTGAAAGATGCTTTACCAACATCAACTCCTGCAAAAAAAAAAATAATAATAAAAATTAAAAATTAATATTAAGCTCAAAACAAAAGTCTAATGATCGGACGGCTGAGAGATATTGACGATGAGAAGAAGAAGTATACCTTTGGAGAAGCGAGTGGAGCAGAGAGCTAGCGATGCATTTTCCGTCACCTGATCGAGATTAGGGACGTCGGAAACATGGACAGCTTTGAGAGCCATTGTAATTTTGAGAGAGAAAGAAGAGAGAGAGAAAGGGTCTTGTTCAGAGAGAGAGAGAGAGAGGGGATACGATGGTAATTGTGAGAATTGTTGAGGCAAAGGGGTGTTTGGGAGAGTATTTATTTAAGAAAGCGTGGGAAGGGAGGAACCAACCTGAACGGGATCTACTCATAGAATATTCTCCCGGTTCTGGTTATATGCTTTTGGATATTCTTCTCTTTTTCCAGAATGAAAACGTCGTTAACGGCCGTTTCAATATTCCGTCAACTTTAACGGAGTTAAAAGACTCCAAACTTGAATGTAATACGGTCTCCTAGAATGTAATACGGTCTCTGACGGTCCAAATTTTTATGTTTATCTAATAATCCCTAAATTATTAAGAATGTGATACCACATGAAGCCTTAGGTCCGTCAAGAAACTCTAAAAATCAAGCCTAGTTGAGTTTAGTTATACGATATTATTTTATTTTGAAGAAAATATTTATAATTGATCTGAAAAAATATATTTTTATATTTTAATTATTTTAATAAAAACATAAATAAATTGATAAAAAAGTGATTTATCAAAGTAAATATTTATAATTGATTTGAAAAAAAAATTTATATATTTTATTTTTTAATAAAAAGCTAAATAATTTTATTTTTTTAAAAAATACAAATGGATGTCCAAGCAAAAACACTAAGCTGAATATTATTTATTTATTTATTTATTTATTTTTACTATCAAACAAAAACACTCTGCACTTCTGAACTATTAATTGTGACACCTTGATCCCATGAACTATCAATTTGCGACAGATTGAATTCTTTTATCAGCTAATTGGACATCCGTTTAACAGATAGAAAATCAAGTACGTTTACATGAAAGTATTTTTACACCAACATTAAGTGAATATATGAATGCACGTGACTTTTTCACACCAACATTAGCTGACGAAAGTGTGCAATCTGTCACAAGTTGATAATACAGGAGGTGAATATGTTACAATTGATAGTTCAGGGTGTAAAATGCTTTTTCTATACAGTATAAGGGTCAATTTGTAATTTTTCCATAAATTAATAAAAAAGTGATTTATCAAACACTAATAAAAATTTAAATTAACCAAATTTATCTTTAACTAATGAATTTTTATATATTTTTGGATTGAAGTAGATGACAAAACTTGGATGGAGACTTGAACCACGATATTCCAATAATGAGATTAGGACACGTGGCTTTAATTACTTTATAAAGGTTTTTTGCTGCAAGTGTACTGATCTCGTTAGGGGATTACTATGGTCCCGGCTGTACCTGATCATCATAGCGGTTTGTACAGTTATGAAGGAATGTAATTGTTGTCCTTGTTTGTTTGAGTCAAATAATTTCTAGAATGGAAATGTTATCTTCACGCTCCAAGAAAGCGAGTGGTGATCACTAGCCAATCAAATGATTTCTAAGAGAAATCTACCGCGGCCACGCTCCTATGATAGGATGGGATAATAGAAGCCATTCTCTTCTCGGAAATAAAGCGAATATGCCAACGAATATGTCTACAATTTGGTTTGCAAATTTTCTTTTCCTTTTCTTGGTCGGGTTTGGCATGCGAGTCTACCGTCTGCGTGAGCATAGTTTGATCGTGTGTGTTTGTTTGTTTTAAACATTTCCATACACAGGAAATGCTAATATAAGATACACCTGACATAAAATTGTATTAGGAGAAAAATTTAATTCAATGGTCAATTTTTAAAAGGAGAATTTGGTGGGAGTTCATACTCAAAAAAAGTTTAATGCAAAAAGTCTTCCTAAAATTTCTTTCTTTTGTAAGATCCTAGTTAAAAATTATTTCATGCAAAAAGTTCTAATATTTTAAAAATATTTTATCAAAATAGTAGAAATACCCCTAGGTGTATTTTTACTATCCAAAATGTATTTTCACTGTCATAATGTATTTTTACTATCTAGGATGTATTTTCACTGTCTGTCCTAAGTGTATTTTCACTGTTTGTCCTAGGTGTATTATTTAACTTTGATCTCTTTCCTCTCCTCAATGAAAAAATAAATAGGGAGTGGGATTGAAAAATGAAACTAAGGATTAAGGGTATTTTTGTCTAAATATGGTAAAAGGACTTTTTGTCAAAAAGAAACTTCAATAGGACTTTTGGTAATAAATTCTTTTGATTTGGGACTTAGTGCCAAATTACCCTTTTTAAAAATATGTTCTATAACTTATTTTACAGAAGTCAACTGATGCAATTTTACATTAGGTGCACCAGATCTGGCGAACCTCTTCCTTCAACAGCAGCAGAAAACAAAGAAGCAGAGGAGAGAGAGGGCGAGGATATGTTGCTGGAAATTGTAGATTGGAGCTCGGTGATTCGATCGGAGCTTACAGATCGGAAAGTTGCAGATCATGATATTCTTCTCTCTTCATCCGATCGGAGCTTGCAGATTGGAACCTATCTCTTCCTCTCAGGGGCGGAACTAGGATTTTGTGTCAGGGGGTGCCAAAACATTAAAGCAAAAAATTCAAAGTTCAAACACAAATACATTAAAATTTAAGTCTGATTTTCTTCGAGAAAAATAAAAATAAAAATCAATATCTATTGAATCTTTATATATATATATATAGAGTTTTTCTCTTATAAGGTGATGTTGATTATTGCTTAAAATCAACAAATAACAGTAGCCGTTGGATGAAGGTTGGGAGTGGATGAACGACTGATAATATTGTCACTTAAACGACCCGGAAGGAGGCTACGACCTGCGAGATGCTACGACCCGCATGAATCGACCCGCCTAAGTAATAAATCCCAAATTAGCTGAGGGCATTCAGCCCCAAATCGCAAGCCTTAGTTCGCAAAAACCAAATCGCCAGCAGTGAAGAAAACGATTTCCCAAATCGCAAGCTCCAATCGGTCTCTCCATCTCCGGCGGCCTCCTTCTCCACGAACTCTATCTCCGGCGGCCTCTTTCCGGCGACAACGGTCCTCGGAGGCCATGGCGGCCCTTCATCTTCTTCTTCTCTTTCTCCTTCTGCTGCTGCAGCGGCCCTTCATCTTCTTCTTCTCTTTCTCCTTCTGCTGCTGCAGCTGCAGCTGCTAAAAGGCAAAGGGGGTTTATGGGTTTTGGGGTCCTCGAAGGCCATGGCAGCCCTTCATCTTCTTCTTCTCTTTCTCCTTCTGCTGCTGCAGTTGCAGCTGCTAAAAGGCAAAAGGGGTTTATGGGTTTTGGGTTTAGTTTTGGGTTTTGATGTGAAGCTCTGGTATGGTTGTGTTTGGTTAATCAAGAAATATGTTGTTGTTTGGTTGCTGAGAAAATGTAGGAAAATAGAAGGGGAAAAAAAAGGAGGGTCAATTCACGCGGGTCATAGCATCTCGCGGGTCGGAGCCTCCTTCCGGGTCGTTTAAGTGACAATATTATCAGCCGTTCATCCACTCCCAACCTTCATCCAACGGCTGCTGTTATTTGCTGATTTTAAGCTATAATCAGCATCACCTTATAAGAGAAAAACTCTCTCTCTCTCTCTCTCTATATATATATATATATATACAAACTAATTTTTTCAGCCATACAAAACTTACTTTATTTGGTAAGTTATCTTGCTTTCCCTGGGAAATTAGAATTGCCCACTTGGGCTTTTGCAAAGTTTGGATGGGGCCAAGGCGTGTGAAGGAGTGCCAATGAATTTCTTTACTCATATATACATATATAACAAGTATATATAACTTATATAATATCTTATAGTCTGAAAAGTTAGGGGGTGCCATGGCACCCCTTGAAATGCATATAGCTCTGCCCCTGCATCCTCTCTCTCTATCTGCTTCTCTCTCTCTTGCAAATCATAATATTCTTCTCTTCCGTCCGCAGTAAAAAAAAATGTTGACAGAACTTCTCACATTAAATTCCACTTTAATTAACTAATGGACAATTGCGCCGGGCGTTGCATTACATCAAGTTGCCACATCAGACGGGAAATGCATGGGCGTGAAGTTTGGACGGAAAAAATAGCATTTTCCATATATATATATATATATATATAAATTAAAAAGTGTCACTTTTACGAGTTCTTTGCATTTTAAAATGTATGTTATTGGTAAAAATTGAACTGATG
>JAESVK010000345.1:1154189-1166488 GCA_017140935.1 Hamamelis virginiana | reverse complement strand
ATACATTATAGGGGTATCTAATCCAACGGTCAGTTTTTCAAAATTTATATTGCAAGTGACTCTACAAGAAGGCACCTAATGCACCAGGTGCACCTGATATTAGCTCCTCTAATATATATATATATATATATAATCCCAAACCCCACACCCTAGCTACTAATCGGTAGGTGAGTAGGTCAACTTTTTTGGGGGATTAAGAGGACTTACAAGCATGCCACACCCTTGAAGTAGCATCTAAAAGACTAGCAACTTTTAAAGTATATTCTTGAAAGTCAGCTTATCCATCTAAAAACAAGAAAAAAACCATTCTATCCCACATTAGAATTCTACCGGTGTGCGAGTTGTACTTATAGACAGAGTTTTGAACCTCTAAAAATTTATTAGGATTTCTGAATGTGGCGTGCTTGTAAATCTCTTACCCAAAAAGATAGTAGATCCCACCTACCCAAATTTTATTGCGTCAAATGGGTTAATTTTAGAGATGTTAGCCTAAGGTGCAATAAGAAAGATGCATTTTTAAATAAAATATTGACAATCTTGTAAAGTTAAATAAAATGAGAATTGAAAATTTGCATATTTGCATGTGAGCCATGAAAATTAAAAATCCTGCAATTCATGGGAATTGAGGCGATTATTGAAATTATAATTTTGAAGAAATTTTTACACTTTTATTATTTTTTTAGACTTCAAAAGTTTTATTGTGAGTTCTTAAAAGAGTAATTCTATGCATTATTGCAAATTAAATATAATTATAAAAAAAAAATATTATAGCATCAGATATTTTAATCCGAAATTAAAAATCACTCTGATGTGTTCTGAGTGATGAGATCTCTCATCTCAAACTACTTCCCTCTTTTTAACAAACCACTCAAATCACGACATGTCTGGATGGTTTTTAATTTCGGGTTAAATGTCGAGTGATATATAATTGTTGTTATAACAAAAAAAAAAGAGTAATTTTAAAAATTTATAATATTAACATACTTTGCTGGATAACATTTTCTTTCGTAAGTAACAAAGAGAAATAGGCTTTTGATGTCAATTTAAGAATTTCCATTTTCCAATGTATAGCGCTTTTGTAAAGTTAGGCGAGGACACAAAACGATCTTTTCGGGACCCGGTTTGGTTCCGGCTGGGTTGGACTCAGCTCAGCACTCTGTACTACTTGGCCCATGAAAAAAAAGTAAAAGGAACATGCTACATGCCGGCTATTTCTTACACAGAGATGTACACTCGGTTCACTCGCTTTACGTTTTCTTCAGCCTTCCTTTTCTCTGTCTCTGTCTCTCTTTCTCCTTCCTTTTTTTTTTTGGGTAATTACTTTTTCTGTTTCTTAAACATGCGTTTTGGTAAGTCGGTAATATAGAATGAGCTCTGCATTTTTTTCAGACAAAGTGGTGTAGATATTTAATATTTTTAGACAGAGATAAAAGATTTAGAGAGAGAAAGAGGGAGTTTTAGAGAGAGAGGCATGGAGAGAAGGATGCTGATGGTGTGCACTGTAGTGGGTTTCTTAGGGTTATTATCAGCTGCTATGGGTTTTGGTGCAGAGGCCAAGAGGATAAAGGTAATCAATGAGTTTTGCTTTAGATCTTTTTATCCTTAACTGGGTTTATTTGGAACTGATGTTTTATTGTATTTTCATTAACATATTGCTCTGATAAACTCTCTATAACCTTATGTTTGGTTGCACAGAAAAATATATATATATATAAATCTCATATTTTAGATTATTTTAGTTTTCAACAAAAAGGACAAAAGAAAAAATCACACTCAACTAGGCCAAACACTTGTATCAGGTACAGTTGAGTAGAGGATTTTGTTTCCCTGGGTCTTATATTGTAATGAAAAATCTAAAATTTGAAGTTGTAGATTCTTTGCTTTTCCTTAATATTTTCAGCAACCAAATGGATTATAAGTTCATATCCTTATTTTTTCGTTTATCTTTCAGTTTAAATTTCTTGGGATTTCTTTCTCTAATGGGCATGTGTATGCTATGTCTGTTTTGGAAATTTTCGCTCTGTTTGGTTGCTGGGAAAAGGTAGGAAAAGAAACAAATCAAAAGTTTGAATCTTTTAGGTTCTTTATTGTTTTGACCATGAGAAAACAAAAACCTCCTTCTAATCAAGCCAAACTAATACAGATACAATGTTCAAATTTACAGTAAGCGAGTCCTAGTGAAATGGTTGGGCAAACCAGCCTATGATAGTATTAAGTATTCATCAGTATTGCCTCGTGTATTTGTATTATTCTATGTACAACTGAAAGTGGTCTCTTGGTTTACACAAGCACACACGCACATATTCATATTCTTATATGGAGAATCTTAGTCACTTGATTGGTGCAATTTATTCTTTGCTCTAAACTTCAATTTTCAGTGAGGAGTGTCAGACAATTAAGGTTAAGGGCCTCTTGTGTCATCTTTAGATTATTTCTGCCATTACTGTTTTTAAGATTGATAAATCAGCCCATGTCTTCGGTTTATAATGAAAGCACTGCTTAAACTGTTATTCGTCATTTTTAGCATACTTTATTTCTAATATGGTGTGCGTCATTATTGTTTATTTTATTTATTTTGCAGGGTTCTGAGGTTCAGTTTAACTCTCCTACTGAATGCAGATATCCCAGGAGTCCAGCTCTGGCTCTTGGATTAACTGCAGTGGTGGCTCTTGTGATAGCTCAAGTAATTATTAACGTTGAAACTGGATGCATTTGTTGCAGAAGAGGTCCTCATCCTTCAAACTCAAATTGGACATTGGCACTGATCTGTTTTGTTGTTTCATGGTAATTCCCTCAACTATGACTTGGTGATAAAAGTTTAATCCAATTTAATTCATTTGGTGCAATTCTTTGAGAAAGTAGAATAAATGAGGGGCAAAGGAAATAGATCACCATCATTATTTTGAAATCCAAAGCATGCTTCAATTAGAAACCTGGCTTTTGGTGGGCTTGATTAGTAAAGCAGGAATGGTGTAGCCGATGGCCTGAACAGATCACATTTGATGATTGAACTTATATCTTAGATGGTTTGGAATCTTACTAGTTCTTGTTTGAGAAACTTCATCTCTTGTAGCATGAGTAATAGTGTTTCTTTTCTTACATTTGATTTTTGAAACAATTCAGTGTATACACTGGCTATGGTGCAGGCCAGTATCATCCTCTTTGAAAACTGTGATGCTGTTAGTTGAGGTGGTAAAAGAAGAATTGAAACTTTGATTATCTAACCCATGATTCAATGGTACTCTAGGTTGCGTGTCCTTCCTAAGGAGTGTGAGGTATTCCTCTAATTGCTCATTGGAATAACTGTCTCGTGTCATTCCTTTTAATGATGGTCAGCTTTCCTTTTTCCCCTTTATGTTTTTTTTTTCTTAAACACTTTCTCAGCTTGTGAAGGCTTGGTCATGTTACCCAGATTTTGTACAACCGTTACCTTTTGCTTATCTGAATAGTATAGTTTAGGAATTAAGATTGTTAAGGGTACTACTTTACCGCTTCGTTATTTCAAGGTATAGCATGCCCTGTTCCTTAACAATAAAACTTTTGAAATAAAGAACTATTAGAGCCATTGACATATAAGTTGGGTTGATTGGCCCCTTTACTATTCAATGATTGGTCTTCTTTTGGTTTACCTTTCGAAGTTCTTGGCATACTTAAGTAGCTCTAAACTTTTTGTTTATCTTGCTCGTAGGAAATTTTCGCTCCACAGTAATTGTTCTTTGGATGTTTCCGATAGAACATAAACCCTGGGATCTCTGCTCAGTGTCTTTGTTACTATCTCACAACCTTTTTCTGTAGTAGACTAATAGTTGTTCTATGATTGCAAATAATGGAAATTTTTGTTACGTGTTAATTAATGCCTCCCTTTTGTGTTATTTTATAAGAGATGATGTGGAACAAAACCATCTGTGTGTGTGTGTGTGTGTGTGTGTGGAATAAGAAACAAAACTTATCAAAAAGGAGAAGGTGCTTACAAGGAAAGAAAGACAAAAGGGTGAAGAATGTACGACAAGTGGAGATTTCAGAGAATAGTGGTGAAGGCGGAGAAGAAAGAAAGAACATCATCAAGAACATAAATACTGTAGAACAACACCCTTATGGGACATTGAAATTCCCAAAATAGAACTCCAAAGAAGTGGTACCCATCTTGGCTAGACACCAGGCTCATATTGTCTAATCCTTGGATCTAGTGGAAAGAGGATGCCTTAGCTGATAAAAGATAAAAAATATCTTACCAAAAACAACAAAATCTTCAAGGATGCTGAACCCATTCATGGCCCAATTAATCATATTAGCACAAACTCCTTCTACAATGACCTGGGCCAGCTCCCAAGATTTGTATTTATTTTGTCCTGACAGAAATACCTACTCTGTTTTGATCTTTCACTGTGATATTAAGAGAACTTTGTATTCAATACCTTTATTTTGGCTTATAAAAAGACAGTAAAATATATAATTTTCATCATCATCTTAAGAAGACCGATTATTGTTTCTATTATCTGCAGTGTGCTCCCTTAACTATTCAAGTCTGCTAAAGATATTATTTTTAATCATTAAATCCTTACAAAAACTATGTTTTCCTATTGTCTTCTTTGAACATGTTCATATGATGTTATTCCATGCTCAATTAATAATGTACTCAGGCTACAATTTAGATTATTTCTATGGGCTTGCTCATTCTATGCTATTTCATCACCCTTCCACCCATTATTATTGTTCTTGTCTCGGGCATGCTTACCTTATTAACACATTGTTTCTTTATTCCTTAACATTGTGCTTCATGTAGCCTATGTGGTTCATTATTTCAGTTTTCCCCCTTAATTTGATTGAAAGTCAAACCTTTATTGAGTTGGGTATAGTTGGAATCTAATGACCATAGAACACTACAGAAGCAGATCTATATGTTAGCTGCCATTCTCCAATTTATTGACTAGTGTCAAGATTTTCCCCAATCTCTCCCTATTACTGATGATCTAGTAAGGTTTTAAAAATAGAGCATTTTTTTTTTTATCCCCTAGCGGTTAGATAACTTAGCTCAAATTATAAAGCTTCCTTGGTTCATATTCTTGATAAGTTGCACTTCCCTTCTTTAATTAGTTTTGCTTATTTTAAAACTCTTAAATTCCAAGAATTCCCTTCATTTGCATTTTGGTGTTTGTTCCTCTTTATACTGATTAGCTAGCATGGTGTTATCTGCACATAATTCCAAGGAATCTCATCTTGAATAACAGTATCAATCCATCCATAAAACACTAATGCAAGAAGCCAAGAAGCTAAAAGTATTTTAAACTGGCCTTTTATGTTAGCATATTGTAATTGGAAATTCTTCCTTTTCATCACGAACTTCTTTATGATAGTCACACTGCCATTGTACTTTACCTTTATGATATATATATAATCTACTAACCCTATTTCCCCTGACTGCAATGGTTTGAGTATTGCTCCCATTGCGTATATACTAGTGGGGAGAGGGAGGTTTTACCCAACTTTCAACGTACTTAGTATGGTCAACCAGGTCTTGCCAAAGGGATGTTCTTACTACATTGTTATATTGCAAGGTACTTACTAGTTAGTCTGACTCCACTCTCTTATTGTCATGTTTAGTGAGCAATAGACTTTTCCCTAGTGCTAACTTTCAGGTATTGGACAGTGTTTGAAGGATCTTGTCTTCTGCCTCTATGTGTGACAATCATGGTGCATGTTTGAACTTACTTATCAAACTAACTACACAAGCAATCTTAGAGCAGCATGAGATAGATATCAGCTTCCCCACAGGCCACTGGAATCTTCTAGCAATGCACTCTCACATCCTTCATCCATCTTGTGATTTTGTTCAATAGGGTATCAATTGGTCTAAAATCCAACATTTTTGTCCCCTTTTAACAAGTCAAGGAGATATTTTCTCTGCGAATTAAATATGCCCCTTTTGAAGTATTCTATATCAAAATCAAGAATGTACCTCAGACTTCTCAAAATCTTTTCATCTCCAATTCTCTAGCTAGGTGTTTATTTAATCTCTACATCTGCTCAGTGTCATTGCCTGTTGTCACAATATCCATCTACATACACTTAGGAGGGCTGTTACTTTCTCTTGAAGAGAGCGCTTAATATACAACATATTGTTACCCCGATTTTGCTTGTTACTACTCATCTGCAATCTGCATAACATTCCTATGCCTCTCAAATCAAGCCTTTTTTACTTTGTAATGCTAGAACTGCAGAAGCATGTTCTTGCATAAAGTTTCAGAGTTTCTGGATCTTTTAAAAAATATGTCAAGCTTAGGATTCAGTGTTAAGGAATCACTTCAACACATGTCAAAGCAGAATGTATGGTAGGTAAACTGCTTTCAAGATTATATTTGCCACTGATATTCTTCTTTAAATGTGGGTTCCAAACACACCCTTAGGTCGTAACTAGCTAACAGTCTGGTTCTGTCAGACAAAAGACTTGGACTTAACCATCATTGCATTTGAGATTTATCCATTGTTTCCTTTCTCTCTCTCTCTCTCTCTCTCCCAAATGTGAGTGTGCACATCATTGGGTACAGCAATCATTAGGCATATAATTTCAGTTAGTTTTATATGCGATATCTCCCGTTTCATCCTGCTATTATTATTTTTCTTTTGGGTGCTGCAGTCATTAGGCGTATAATTTCAGTTAGTTTTATATGTGGTATTTCCATTTCATATTTAATAATGCATGTGGTAATGTATCATCATGCAGGTTCACGTTTGTTATAGCATTTCTCCTGTTGCTAACAGGTGCTGCACTTAATGATCAACATGGTGAAGAGAGTATGTACTTTGGCAACTACTATTGCTATGTTGTAAAACCTGGAGTCTTTGCAGGAGGTGCCGTGTTGTCCCTTGCAAGTGTTGTCCTTGGAATCTTCTATTATCTCACCTTAACTTCAGCAAAGAACAGTACTGATCCATTGGGCAATCCTGCTGTTCCCAATCAAGGTGCTATAGCTATGGGACAGCCTCAGTTCCCACCACAGAACACTCAAGAACCAGTTTTTGTACATGAAGATACCTATATCAGGCGGCAATTCACCTGATCAGTAAATTTATCATTTGAACACTTTTTGGTGAATTTTGCTCCTAGTATCATATGAAAATATGCTCTGAATAGTCTGGGAAGATCTTGTTGGCGTGGTGCGAATGGAGGTCCTTCAATGGAATTCTGCTTTGTTTTTTTCAATGGAGGTTCTACAATGATGACATCATTGTTGTCATCATTAGTGTTTGTTTGTTTGTTTTTTTTTTTTTTTGTTTTTAGGTAGAGTTCTCAGGTTGTATATGTTTATATCATAAAACTCAATTTGTTTCTATCTGAGCTAGATGGATTATTTTGATGCAAGACCTTAACTAAATTTGTCATAAATTCTTAATAGCTGGCCAAACAAGCTGCATGGATTGAATTGATTACAGATGGAAAAAAAGACTTGGCTATCTAAATATTTGTTGTTTAGCTGAAAATTTGTGTATTTAGAAAATCTAGTAAAATTCGTAACGTGGGAAATAAAATGATCTAGAAAAAAAAATGATCTACCAAAAGTTTGTGCTTGAATCTTGCAAATTTGGTTTCATGTGAAAGTTTCTCTAATTTCATGGATGTGTAATGGCACTGAATCTGCGAGCATGCAACGTGCAAGGATTCTCCCTAGTTAGCGAGGGGATTGGAGATCTACATTTCATATAACAGCAACAGCATGCCAGGTAGGTTGGGCAAATGGGATGAAAAAGATGGTGATGATGCTGAGGAGGATGGTGAAAATGATGGTTGCTTTAAGGAGCAAAAACCAAGTACACTACTAAGGCCTTCAAGATCGCAACATGTCATCACTTTCCACTTTCCACAATCTGACGGTCCACATCGATTAAGGTAGATTCAAAATTTTGAGAATGAAATATTCTTGAAAATTTTATTTTTTTCGAGGTAAATCACTAAATTGTGCGGACCACTGGATTGTGGAAAGTGATGACATGTCGCGATTTTTATTAACAACAATCAAGCCAGAGCATGGTATTATTGATGGAGGTTATGGTCAGCAGTGGGTGGTGCATATTTATAAACCATCCCTGTTTTTGCAGTAGCAACAAACAAAAATAGAAGCAAAAAATAAAATAAAAAAAACAGAAAATCAAGACAAGGAGAAGATATACGTGGTTCGTCACAAGTGAGTGACTCCACGGCCGAAGAAGAAACTAAAAGCTTTCACTAAGTAAAAATTTTGAGTACAACAAATACCCCAAACCCATATGCAATAACAGTATTCAGCTCATATCCCAGACTAAGTACCCTGTTAACTATACACCAAAAACGCACCCCAGAATCAAAGTATAATCACCCCCAGCCTTGTCGCAGCTACCAGTATAACTCTCTTTAACATTTACAATACAATATTTTGTGAGCTATACAGAAAGTATGTACTCCAAATTTGAAATAGGATCACTGCCTCATATTGAAGAGAGGATCGAAACATAGAATGTACTCGCCATTTACCTGTACAAAATGCAAGTTGTAATAGATATTAGACGATAAGCATGAAATCCTAAACAAATTTCTGATTATGTGATTTCAACACATCACAAATTATACAAACTTTGATATAGGATTTAAAATACAATGAAGGCAGTGTATTTTCTTCATTACCTTACCTTCAACGGATGCGGTTCAAATGAGCAAATGGCTCGGTATTTGCTTTAGGCGCAGGTTTTGTGATTTCTGGAGTCCCAAAGACATTCCAAAATCTCAGTGTTTCATCCCCTGCTGCAGATGCCACTGTGCATCCATCCGGACTCTGAAATAATTTTGTAAAAATAATCAGAAGATGGGAGGGAATATTTTAACAACATTGTTTCAAGAAATCATATACAGTAATGATCTTTACATTATTAATTAAGTCCATAAAGCATACCTGAGCCATGAAAAGAACTCTGGATGTATGACCAGTAAGCTCAGCCATCTTAACCATTGAAGGATATTTCCAAAGAGTGAGCTGATTCTGAGTAAAACCATGAGAACTAAGCAGCTCACGCTCATTCTTGTTCCATAGCAGAGCACAGACCTGCGAGCCTGTGTCAACTGAGTTCAAGCATGCACCGGTGTGGGTATTCCAAAATTTTATGCACCGATCACCTCCTCCTCCACCAGATGCCAGCAAGTTACCCTGGAAAGGACACCAAGCAAGGGCTTTAACCGCAGCTGTATGGTCTTCAAGCCTGTGAAGCCACTGTGTTGGGGAATTCGAAGAGGCCACAGATCTGTCCCATATGTGAAGGAGATTATCATTCCCTCCACTTGCTAGCTGCTGACCTGAGGCTGACCATTTCAGCCCACAAACCTCTTGATGGTGTCCCCTATAAGTTTCAACAATGTGTGATCGCACTCGCACATCATTGTTTATGATTTGACCATCCATTCCTCCAGTGGTAAGAATGTGATTGTTCCAAGCCAGGGACCCTACTCTTGATTGGTGGCCACCTCTCAACGTTCTTAGCTGCAGGAAGTCATGATAAATCATGAACAAAAATGCACTACAGAGAAGAGGAAAATAGCTAAAAAAAAGCTTTTCCTACAAACCTGTCGATTAGCAGTGGAATCCCACAGCTGAACGTCGGAATTGTTCAGGCCAACGGCAATGTGTCGCCCATCAGGAGCCCAACTGACGCTTGTTACAGGGCCATTTTCATCGTCAATGGTGACTAGTTCTGAGGTGGACCCATCAGAAGCATCCCAGAGATATACAGTGTGTCCGAGAGCAATTGCAAGAACATTGCTGCTACCCCAGTCCAGTAAGTTCAAGTAGTAATCATCCACAAGGTCAGGAGCATCCAATGTCCTCTCAGAGGTCTGTATAATTAAATTGAAGCAATTAAAACTGAATCACAGGAAAAAGAAAAAACCAAACACGGAACATTCTGTATAGGCAAACTTTATTGACCCCATCTAAGCTCATCACAATTTCTGAGACATATGGGCAGCTCAAATTTTTTCAAGGCGAATTCCACAAATTCGTTTCTGTTCTGCATCAAATTTGGATGCAACTAGGAAGTTGAATTCTTTGAAAACTACGATATTCAAACATAGAAGAATCAATGAAAAAGAGGAGAATATTGCTCACCTGAGAAATATGCCGTCGAGGCTTTGATGGTTTAGACTGCTGAAGAGAAGAGGAGAATTCATGAGGGATCAATTCAACTGGTGTGGGTGGCTTGTTCTTGAAGGCGAGGATGCGGGTCCGGTTCATGTTGAAGGTCTCAGCCAATTGCTTCCGGTAGGCCTCTCTGGATGGGGAGCTCACAGCTGGGTTCTCCTTGCCCTTCCTCCCTTCAGTCAGCATGTAATGCGCATAGTCCAAGTCCATCGCAGACCTATTTGGTATGAACCTATCCAGCTGTAATAACAAATTAATAGAATCAGAAATTCACAATAAAAATAAAACCTAGTTTCGAACATCTTATTAGAAACAAACCCTAATTCAGACAAAAAATAAACAAAAGTGTAAACCTTAGTCTAAAAAAATCAAATTAAGAATAAAAAATTCATGTTTCAAAAGACAAATTGAAAACGAGATTTCTATTTTAGAATTCAGACAAATAATAATAATCATAATAATAATAAACGAGTATGCTTTGTTTTAGATATCAAATTACAATCAAAACCTAGTTTAAGAAGTCATATTCAAAACAATCCCTAGTTCAAGAAGTCAAATCAAAATAAACCCTAGTTTAAGAAATCATACAATATAAGGAGATGTGTAAGAAATCATACACTAGAAAGGAGATGTGTAAGAAATGCTAACAAATGTAATTAGGAACAAATGCCAAGTTCCAACAGTAAAATCAAGAATAAACCCTAGTTCCAAAATCAAATTTAAAAAACACCACTAATTCTAGAAATCATATTAAAAATCAGGATTCAGAAATTGAAAACAAACCCCTAAATTAGATATCAAAATGAGAACAATTCCCTATTTATAAAAAATCAAATCAGAAAACCTTAGTTTCAGTATTTTACTCATATTAATAATAAACGCTAATTTCAAAGATCGAATTTAATGCAAACCCCTAAGTTCGCAAATAAAGTAAAGAACAAAAATCCAAGTTCGAAAGCAAGTGATATTGTCTGAAAGAACAGGAAAGAAAATTATACAAGGGGGATGTGTACGACATGCTTACATTTTCTCGAGAATTCCTTTTCTGAAAAAGCTGCTCTTGAAGAGGGCATCGAGACTGGGTCTTGTTTGAGTAATTCATACTTCCTGCATCCATCACGTTAGCACAACACACACACAAACAGACAGACAGATATAATATATGTAGAGAGAGAGAGAGAGAGAGAGAGTGCAAATCAAAGAACAAAAAAGAAACGAAAGCCTGCAAAACCAAAGAACAGATTAAAGAAAACAAATGAAAATTCTAGAAAGATAATAGTGTAGAGAAAGAGCAAGGAGATCTTTTTGAGCGTCGGCAATAGCTGCAGAGAGAGAGAGAGAGAGAGAGAGAGAGAGATTTGATTGAAGTATCAGGTTGATTGGTAGGACCTATATATTGATGATAAGTAGGGTTTTTGTTTAGGGTTTCGTCCGAGTGTGTTATCCGATTTAGGTTTTTGAAGAGGACCAACGGCTATATTTATGAAGAGCCGTTGTAATTCAGTTTGACTAAATTGTCTCCAAAGAAAACTCCAATTACGCTCAGTGCGAGACATTATAGCACTCCTATGTAAGGGTAATGTAGTAATTTTACTAAGTAACAAAATCCTCACAATGCTTATAACTCTCCAAAGATCCTCTCCTTTATTTATTTTTATTTTTTCAAGGCAAAACTTGCGTGAATACTAATATCATACACATCATCCAAATATATCATTCATTTCTTTATTTTAAATTATATGTTATAATCTTATGTACTCAAATAAATTCGAATACAAAAAATTAAAATTCACGACTTTTCAAATTGGAAATAATACCCTTCTGTGTTCTTAATGGATATAGTTTAATTTTTTATCATTAAATATAAAAATAAGGATAAAATTCATTAGGTCCCAAATTTGGGATGAGTATAGCATTGCTCCTTATTAAAAAAAAAATGAGAACTTAAAGAGTAATGCTATATATCCCAAAATATTGTCCCAAAAAGACATCCCAAATGAATCCTAACATTTCATTTATATATGACGCTATTATTATATTTTTTTAAAAACCTGTTTTATTTGTAATCTCTTGTATAATCATTAAGAAACAATTTTTTTCATACCATGACAACTATATGTTTGAATTCTAGACCTTTTT
>JAESVK010000345.1:1122610-1153789 GCA_017140935.1 Hamamelis virginiana | reverse complement strand
TTTTTTTCATACCATGACAACTATATGTTTGAATTCTAGACCTTTTTTTAAAAAAATTGTTCACAAGGAGTTAATTTCAATTCTTTTTTCTTTCATTTATTTGTTGGACATTTTTTAAATCTTCATATGATAATTTTTTTTGCTAGTTTTGACAAAAAGTAAGGGCCCATTTAGATAAGTTTCTACTTTATGTTTTTGTACTTTTAAAAATAAAAAGATGAAAGTTTTGAGTGAAAAAATTTTGATAGTTACACTTTTAAAAAATGAGGTAGCATTCTAAAAAATGAGGTAGCAAGAATGCTACCTCAACTTTTAAAGGTAATTGTCAAAATTTTGTACTGAAAAAAATATAAAAAACTTTTATTTTTTAACTTTTAAAAGTAGAAAAATAAGAACTAGAAACTTATCCAAAGGCGCCCTAACTTATTGAAATTTATTTGTTACGGTGAGGGCTTTGATTGGGCAGTGGAAGTATAGCCACAACTTTTGAGCTAAACAAACCATTCACACCCTAATTTCGACCAACGTTATTAAAGATACTATCATCCTATGAAATATGAATCCCTTTGGTAAGGATCATATGAGCCTTATATAGCATAGCATATATATATATATATATGAATTAGTAGATCAAATATAACTAAAAGAGGAAAGGAAGGGATTGCCACTTGCCACATTATATATTGTACAGCACTACAGCCTCCTTCTCTCTATCTTGGTAGGCACCCTTCTAATTAGTTGCACGTAAAAGATTCACTTTCCAAAAAATTTGGAAGTTCTACACAGATTTTGTTTGAATTGTTCAACTCTCATTTATGGAAGATACCTTTAGGTTTTAGTATGAATGATGCATAGATTTTAAAAAATTCAGAATTTTCATATATATAATTTTGATTTTTATTCACTCATAGTAAAGGATTTCTTTGTCTTCTTCCATTATCCTCATAAAGTGCTCTCTCTCTCTCTCCATTAAACAGTAATGGCCACCTTCTACCCCATCATCATATACTGCATTATCCTGTTTCCATGCATCCCCATGCAAACCCACAGCCGTCGGATTATCCAAAAACCCTTCTTCCCAGCAGACTCTTCTGAATTATCCCCTTCTTCTTCTTCATCTTCTCAATCCCCAAACCGAAGCTCTATTCTATTTTATAATTCCACACTCAACCAAAAGCCCTTTTTCCCATATTTCCCCTCCCCACCTCCACTTTCCTCCACCTTTTCCCCTGTCCCCTCTGTTAATTTATCCTCTTTCATTACTCTTCCGCCCACTCCCAAAAGCAAACACTACGCATCTGGAAGAAGGCTCAGCGCCATCATAGCTGTTATCGTGCTCCTCTCGTTCTTCCTTATCACAGCCGCTGCAATGATTTTCTATTCCCGTAGATGGAGACGACGACAGAGTTTGATTGATGGATTTGATAACTTTCTGATCTGTTCTGGATTTGTAGATGTTATTAGGTCCAATCCCACAAGGAACCACGCTTGTAATGCTTCAGGTAATATAGAAAATCTGAATTTTATTAATAATTTGCTTGAAAATACAATGATTCTATTAACAGATTTATATTGAGAATAAGAATGAACAACATGGAAGTATATAAGAATGGAAACAGGGGAAGAGGGGAATAAAAACAATTCAAATTTTGACCTTGTTTCCATAATATTTTTCTATGCTAGTTGTGGTCATTGATTCGTTTTCATATTCACTCCATCCTTTTCTTGATTGTCTTCCTTGATTTATTTATTTTCTTCAACAGGTAACAATGGTGGTGGCGATTTACGTTCTCAGGAACTGGGTTCCTCTGAAGTCCTCCACCCGCTCCCACAGCTCCATCACAGTCAGAGTACTGCAGATATTGAGTTGGGTTGTGGCAGGGAAGAAGAAGAAGAAGAAGTTTACTTTCCTAGCAGAACTTTGAGTTGTCAGCAAAACTCAATCTGTTGTGGGTCGAGCTCTCGAGTTATGGTGAAGAATTCTCTAGCCAAAATCAATGATTTGAGTTTGTCCAATATTTCGCCTTTAGCTTCCCCAATTCATTCAATTTCAATCAGCCTGCCTTCTTCACCAATGAACTCAAGTCCTAGAAGCTTAGTTCCGAAATGTCCAGGATCTGTAGCAACAATTGTGGCTCCTCTGCCTCCACCACCACTGACACTGTCACTCCCACCACCGCTTCCTTCCTTAGCCCCACTGCCGTGCAAGAGGAAGTATTCTCCTCCGATGCCATCACCTTCATCACTGGAGAGAAAAATAAGGAGACTCTACAACCCAAAAGTTGAGTCACTGCTGAATTCTGAAATTGTGGAGGCAAGTGAGGAGACTTCACAACTGAAGATGATTTCGTCATCACAAAGGGTTGAAGTAAGAGCAAGTTCTGATGATCAGGAAAATGAGCTGGGTTGGAAGGAATCAAGCTCTTCCATGTAGGATTCTGAACTTCTACTTTCTATCTTGTGCAAAAGTATGCCTTAGAGCTTTTTTGAGGAACTAGGAATACTTTTAACTCTCTCTATCTTGTGCAAAACTATACCTTAGAGCTTTTTAGAGGAATCAAGAATGTAGAGGATGCAATGAGATGAAATGAAACAATGTGGTTGGAGCAAAGAAGCTAATAGTTTTAAGATTCAATGTACAGGGTTCATGCAGAAAGCAAAGGAGGAAATTGCAAGGATTCAAGTCTAAGAGATTGATTATTCCCTTTCTCTAGTGAGTATTTCAATGGGAACCCTGCCAATGAAGAAGCCCATCCATTCAGAATCTTCATAGTAGTGAGGGAATTCCTTGCAGTTCTTGATCAGGCTGCAAGGGAATTTGAGTGATGAAGGAATCTGCAATACAAAATAGTCTTATCCTATAGATGATGAACAGATGAGAGTATTATCTTGGCCAAGAACTATGCGACATTGCTAAATTAGTCTGATATGTCTTATGAACCTGTCAAAAACGAGTGATTCCTATTCAGTTGGAGAAGCAGAGTTTGAAATAGCCAATTCGCCCACCCATAATTAGAATGGGTTCTGTACCAACTGATTCCATGTCAAGTTCTTGTCTGGCTATGCTTCCTTACCTCATCTCTAGAAATCATTTGGTGCTGGACTACATAATATTCCCCTTCAAATATATATATGCATTCTACAATTCAGTAGTCTGAACACAGACCTCTTGGTAAATGGTTTAACATGAATTTAGGTAATATGACATATAGGATTTCGGTTTCTTGCGGTCGAAAGAAAGCAGTTATAACCTGTTGACAAATGCATAAAACCAGGAAAAGCTAAAAAACTGGATGCAACACATGTAACGTTATGATTGTAACAATCTAATTATTTAATGAAGTAATGTATATATTATAGGAGATGATGAGGCAGTGTACTTTCTGCAGAACAATTTGCATCTTAAACAGTAGTAATTTCCTTTAAATTTGACCCCAAAAAAAAATCAGGACTGAATGTTTTGTTGGAATTGAGCTATTTCTGTTGACATGCAAATGAGGGGAGAATAAGTCATGTTCATCCAACCTATACTCTAAAAACAATGTTGCACAAAACTTAAAACTGAAAAAATAACCAATTGGAGCTAGCCCAGTTGGTGGGAGGGGCGGGGTTTGGGATAGTTGATCTCCGCTTCCACTGTACCCAAAAAAAAAAAAAGTACTGAAAAAATTGAAAGTCCTTCTATATGAGGGATTGAATAATTTATTTAACAAAATGCCATATATATTATGCTCTAAACATAATCAAAGCTGGAGTTTTCCAGAACAATTTCTTGGATCAACTTAAATAGTTACCAAATATGATGAGAGTATCAACCCTCAACAAGAATATGGGTAGTTTTTTCAGAACCATGTTCAGGATCTTCTTTCTGTGGTACCAAGCAAGGCCACAGCCCTTGTGTGACTCCTGAAAAGACTTGTTATGAATTCTTACATCTCTTGAGGAATTCCCAAAACTTGTATGGTGTTCACAATGGCCTGAGGACTTAAGGAAGCATCAACCTTAATTATCCCTTCAGAATCATCGATTTGAAGCAAGTCTAACTGAGATTGCAAAAGTGTAGCAGGCATGAAATGATTCCCTTCTGCTGCTCTTTTTTCTAGCCGAGCAGCGAGCATCTCAGCCTGAGCATCCAACAAAATAAACTTCACTACACTGACATAGCTTCCCAGTTCATAATTAGGATCAGCAGATCTAAGAATTTCTCTGTATTGCTTTTGCAGAGCAGAACACCCAAGTATCACAGTTTTTCCACTGACTATGCTCTCTCTTAGGATGTCCCGTAACAATTCAAGCCACGGAATCCGGTCTTCCTCCGAGAGAGGGATCCCTTTCTGCATCTTTTCTATTTTTTTGGGCAAAGGACCATTGTATAAAAATAAATAAATATTAACAAACTCAATAGAAATCAAAAGTTTCCTGCTAAACCATTCGATTCAAATTTATATATCTACCTTTGTTTGATTTTGAGTGGAAATCGTCGGCATCAAGAAAGCTACAGTTGATAACCTTTGCCAGCAGATTACCTATTGTGCTGTGAAACATACATTAGATACACGAGTATGAGCATGAAAAAAAAAAAAAGAAGCAGTATAATGGCTTGCTGCAGTGCCATTGAAATCAAAATAGAAGTTTCTACTGATCTCCATTCAATATCAACATGCAATGTAAAAATTAATAATGAGAAAAGGGTAAATCGCTAAAGAGGTGACCTAATATTTAAATGCAGAAAAGGGAAAGAATTGAACCAAGCTTAATCATTACAATTAAGTTCTTGTAAACCAAGATGAGCTAGACCCATTTAGATAAAAGCTGTATCAATTTCACATTACCATAAAATGTTTCACAACAAAAACCTTCAATTGAGAGAGAGAGGGAGAGATTTTAAGTCTGCTCCCCATAAAGGTTGTGATCCTTTAAAATCTCACGAATGCAATTTCCAGAATCTGCACCTAATTGGAATAACTGTTATGTAGAAGACTTCATCTCAACAATAAATTAAAAATTTATATCTTGCATACTTTGTGAGATTAATCCAGTAGTGGAACTCTTGCAAATGGAACTTGTGATAATATGACAAAGGGCTTCTCTCTTCCTATTAGCCATCCTTTAAAGGTCAAAGTTATGTTTTCCTATTACTATAAATGTATTTATTTATATCCCTTCCCTTGCAGCCCTCTTGGGCACCCATGATAGTTAGGTCAAATTTTCAGCCAAAAGTAGAATTAAGAGGAAGATGAAAATTGTGATAGACAGTGAAGCTTAGTGCAAAATCAAGAGACACATGTCAGATGAGGTTTCAAGACTTACGATTTCCCAGCTCCACTAACACCCATAATGACAATAGCTACTCCTGTCCAGGAAAAAAAAAGACATAAAATCAAAGTATAATATTTCAGAATAAAATGTAACAGGGAAAAAGGAAATCTAGTGAGAACAAAGTACAGTTGAAACTCATGAATGAAGTTCATCATGAGCAAATTGGCTTTGCAATTAGGGAAGTTGAGGAATGAAAGGAGAAAAAATAAAATAAAAAATAACCTTTCAGATTGGAAGTCATATTTGATCGATGTTTAGATAATACTTTATGAAGTATCAGAGTTGATGGAAACTACAAGCTCCAAAAATCAAATGTAGAAACTGATCCTTCCTCAAGAAAAAAAACAAACTAGCAGGATGGCCCTGCAATGCACTGAAATGAAAAAATTATTAATAATTGAAAATTGATTGATTCAAAACTGGATCATCAATAGGAAAAACTTTGATTGGATTTAGATCCTGATATGAACTAATGAAAGCCCTAAACACAAAATCTGGAAGAACATACAAATGGACCCACACTTGGCTGAAAATAACTTCTTTAAGTTCTTATATTTACTTATGCAATGCTAAACATCTAAAACCAAAATTCAAGACAGTTGAAAGTAATCTATCCAAGTGAAACTTCAGGTTATATGATCTGCAAATAAACATAACACTGCAGTCTTAATTCCTCACTTCTGGTCTCCATCTCAGTTAGAAAATCAAAATTGACTAGCACCCTCTTTCACCGCCTCATCAGAGAAAATTGCTCTGCCAGCTATTACCCCCATGAAGAATGTTTTCATCAACCACCAGCTAAATCAAAATTATTAACCCCACCTTAAGCACCAGCAGAGAAATACTCCAAATTATATAAATCCCCCTAAATGCTCCTTTAAATGAAATTTGGGCTTCAAACAAGGAACAGGGACAAAAAAGAGTAAGGAAAGGGTTATAATCATTTACCTTCCCCACAGTTTTGAAGGTACAAATATAATCCATAACCCAAAAAGAAACTTTATGAAATTGGCCTCTTATCAAAGTTGACAAGATAAGGTCTAGTTAATGCCATGAATATCTATCAACATCATAGATATTGGATAAATCGCCCCAACAGATTGTAAAAATTAATCAAAACCCAAATCAAGATCTCTAATTATAAAGAAAAATGCTTTCTAATATAATACAAAAGTGATGTGATTTAGAGGAAACAAAATTAAAGAAGTGGGCAAGAGTTACAAATCACCATTACTTGCCTGGCTGCTGGTTGATTTTTCAACTATGATCTTCTTTTGAACAACGGGTGTTATATCTTAACTGCAGAAGATATAACGGATCCCGGGCAGCGGTTTGCTGCTAAGTGCTAAGGAGTCAAATCTTAGCAGCCTGCTAAGGGTCCTTACGATGACGGCACGTCATGAGGGGCGTGATCCAACGGTGTTTGTGATAAAACACAACAGTCCGACCAGCTTCATCTTCTCCACCAATATTCCACTTCTCCATCTTTTCTTCATTCCCCAAATCTTTATAACCACCATCTCCATACCAAGAAGGCGCCGGCTTGGATCAATCTTCCACAAAACACTAATATATATAAATAAAAGATGAGTTGGAATGTGAATCTCAAATGCGAATAAAATTTTCCCAGAAGAATGAAGAAGAATAGAAATTGATGGGTGTTTGACCCTTTTCTGAACTTGGGATTTTCTTTTTTTCAAAATTTTATTCCTTCATTTTCTCTCAGATTCCTTGTGAAGAAAACCCATTTTGGTGTGAAGTGGGATTTTGTAGTCTCTGTTGTGGTGGTGGGTTGTGGCAAAGATTGTGAAGAAGCCTTGTTCTGTGAGTGGATCATTGCTTCTACTTTATTGCTGGCAGAGATCCTATATGTGTGCCATGAGGAGTGAGAGAGAGAGAGAGTTGAGCTTTGACGGCAGTGAGGAGGAGCTCAATGGCCGGTGAGGGGGTGAGAGAAGAGGAGAAGGATTGAAGACAGAGAAGGGAAGTGTTTTACGCTATGTTTGGATTGAGAGAGCCGGAGAGAAGAGAAGTGAAACTCCTGAGAGGAGAGAGTTATTTTCTCTTTATCCTGTTTGGGTAGTTTTCATAAGAAAAGGGAAGAGAAGATTTTAAGCTATAAATTTTAATATTATCCTTATTTACATATAAAAAAAAAATAAAAACCAAAGAATGAAGCAAAATTGTAAAATAGTAAAATTATCTCTCATGTCTTCCCTTTTTCTTCTCTTCTCTCCATTTCTCTCTGATTTGGAGAGAACAAAATAAGCCCCATTTTCTTTCCTCTTTCTCTCCCCCTCTTACCCTTTCTCTCCAACTCTCTTAACCCAAACGAAAGAAAGTTAAGAAGTTTCTCATTCTCTTCTCTCCAACTCTCTCAATCCAAACATAGTGTAAGGGAGTATTTGGCAGTCCACAAAACGGCGCAGCTTTCTGCGTTTTGCTCTAGATGCACTCCCAGCCGCCGGATCTACTCCCCTCATGACGTGTCGCGATCGCAATTACCCTTAGCAGGCTGCTAAGATTTGGCTCCTTCCTTAGCAGCAAAACCAGACGCCAAAACTGGATGTGAGTATGCGACGGGCTTGTGCCTCCTTAAATTTGTCATGTGCATCACTTTTCTTGATGTGGCGCACCATTATTGGAGTACTCAAAATCTGTGTATGGTAGGAGGTTCCACACTGGATATAAATACTTTAGAAATAGATTCACAGAAAAAGCGAAAATAGAGAGAGAGAAAGAGAGAGAGAGGCGATCAGAAGTGGCATCCATAACTGAGAAGTCCTGGTAAGTTATTTTCCTTTGCCTCACGCTAAAAATGTTTCCTGAAAACAGTTGTGTATCTGATTTCGTTGCAATGTAGCTGTAAATCTGTTTCGAATGATTTGACTACGTAAAAATTGCATTTTTCATTATTTTTGTTTCACCTTCTATTTGATTTCTGAGAAAAGGAAGCTGGAAGAAAAGTATGTAAAAATATTGAATCCAAGTTCCTTTTTTTCCATGGAAATAAAAATAAAAATAAAAATATAATGAAAAACCCGTGCCCAATTATTCTTTTTAAACAGAAAATAAACTATCTCTGTTTGGTTGCCGGGAAAATTGAAGAAAAGAAAAGAAAAGAAAAAGTAATCTTGAATATTATGATAATTGTTGTTTTGGTTTCCTAAATAAAGAAAAAAAGAAGAAGAAAATGTGAACTGAACTAAGCCATACAGTTGTATTATGCTTATCTTTATCGAGCCTTTTGTTTTCTTGGCCCTAAATTATAAAGACCAAACGGGGCACAATTGGAAATTAATCTTTGTCATCTTCAAAACCTATTCTCTTATTGAAATGAACGGTGCTGGATAAGATATCCATAAACAAGCAGAGTTCGATGGTTGCTTGACGAAATGCCTGACTCAGACAAGTCTGGAACTGGAAGACTAGGATTGCCATTATGCTGTTTGGATGTGTGTGTGTTTGTAAAGCTTGTCATTTTGAGGCACGTTATCCTTGCCCATGATGGAAATGAAGGTTCTTTATGATAATCTAAACAGTGCCTTTATGATATCATTTGAACTCTCAATTAGGATGTAATTTCTCACTTCGGTTCTTGGGGTTTTAGTAAAACCCTAAAAACACATAGAAATCTTCAAAAAACTCTTCCCATGCTATGTAGTACCATATTAAGATTTAGGACTCAGATTTTAATCTTGAAACTCCAAAAGCTTCAAAAAAAAAATAAAAAAATAGTCATCATGGAAATCAGTCTTTCAGTCAAACGTTGCTTGCTCCTGCTTCTGCAGCAAATTTATACTAGCCATTGCAGTAGTTTGATATGAAGAATACATTCTATAGGGTTTATAGAAGATGAATTCCATTTGAGGGTACTGTTTTAGTCAAAATTTCCTTTCGCTGATGGGAAATTTTATGGGATACCATGTGCCTTTTTTCAATTATTAATTTACTCAAAGCCCTATGTTTAAACTGATAACTGCTCAAAATTAGGAAATGTATGGCTGCATTTACCCCAGATTTTTTGGTATTGAAGAGGCACCAACCATGCTAGTTAATTATTCACGTTATGATTCTGTGCTTCTTATTTTCCTATTTGGAATACATGAAACTTCATCACCCTTCATTTTAATTTGTGCAGGGATTGTGAGAGTTCTTTTAAATGAATTGGATAAAGGGTTGGCAATGCTTTGCCAAAAATAGTAAATCCACTGGAGAGATTTCTAAATTGGGTTCGTCATGGCATTGTATATTGAATAAACATCCTAACGGTATTTTTTATGTTGAAAAGGTTCCAATCCTTCACTGCTTGGAACTTCAAAGAGGGATTCTACCAGCAACACTGTTGCAGCAGGTTGGCTTGGGGGCAAGACAGAGTGCATTGACTTTATCTCGCCAGTTTGGGCACAGCGTTCAAAATGATCCTCATTTGGATAGAGATTTCCTTGTACAGCTCTGGGTTGCTGATCGGAAAATGAAAAGTTCCAAAGGAAAAAGGAGACGAAAAAATGCAAAGTATGAGAACCACCGTGAAACGGTTTTTGGTAATCTATATGGAAGGTGGTTTCCAGGTGCATCTTCAATTTCAGAAGAAAAATCTTATGACCAGGTGAAACCAGTTCTGAAGCAACCACCTCTTAGCCAATCTGTCACAGGCTTTCTGGAACCTGCATCTCCAGAGGAGGTGAAATTGGGTCGTTGTTTACTTCACTTGTTTTCACTGTTTAATTATTCCTATTAGCACTTATCTTTAGATTATTGCTTTAGTGCCTATGAATGTTCAGAAGTTCCTTCCATCAGTATGTTGTATCAATTTCATCTGGTTATTCACTATGCTTGTTTGAACCATTTTTGTTATGACACGTAACAATACTATACTACGATATATGACATGTTATTGAATTAGGAAGCAATTCCCACAATTTGATTTGGATTTTTCTTGAAAAAAATACAATTTGTCAAATTTCTGGTTGAGTTTCCATGGATGTACAATGCGTTTAAACAATACAAATGTTCTAGATTGTAATATCTATTAGGCTAATAATTAATGCAATTGCAATTTAACGCAAGTATTAGCTTGGGCCACGTAAGCAATTCCAATGTTAATGACTTATTGTGAATCTAAAAGGCAAATATTATGTATTTCTATGGTACGGTGGTGCACTAGTGCCATTTTTTAATCTTTTGGACCATGTTATGTCTTTTAAGTTATTTGTTTTGTTTATTTTATGGTTTCAGTATGATTTTTTTTAAACTATTTTAGCATTCTTTATCGCGCATGGTTGTGTTTTGTTTGAAACCAAGTCATATACTGAGTTGAATGATACTATCCTACACTAAATCCGATACTGATGTGAACCATGATTGAAGACGACCATATCTAGAAGCAACAAGGCTAATGTGTAGTTCTCACTGAATCAAATTGCCCGATGTTTGAAGACAGGTGAGAAGCCAACAGGTATGCCAAACTATCTGGCACCTAAGCTTAGGTCTGCCTTGCAACCATTCTTGAATACCTTGCCACAAGTGTTTCAACCTCTCCTTTGCTTTTCCTCACCCCAAGCCTCCAACTCTAAGTGCACCTCTGTCGTCGACCCTCAAAATAAAGGTTTTTGAATGTGTGTATGTTGTAATTTTTGTTCTATAATTCTGTACTCTTAGCCTCTTAGGTTCTTGAATCGGCAGAAATGCTGTGCCATGAGTAGCAATGAAGGAACTCAGCAAGCCTCTAGAGATGTGATGATTTGCAATGGAGGTGTGGTGCCTAACCTTCACAACCTATGTCTGCCCAAGAATAGTGTGTATTGTTACCTTGGATTTAATGGCTATGGTGATTGTAACAGTTGATCACCTACCCAAAAAAAAAGGAGTTTGCTTGGGATGCCAACTGAGATTAATGCCCTTAAACTTAATTTAGTGTGCGGACAATTTGTACCAAGGGAAAAAATGGGGAAAGCTGCTATTATCCAAAGGTGGGTAAGTTAACGGGACCATATGTATATAATGTGTAATGTCGCATTATTATCTTATCTTGGAAACATATTGTTACAAATTATCAGGGTATCATTATTATGCCGGCATTTTCTTTATCTTGTTTAGACTTGAGCTTTTCAAGGTTCTAATGTGTTGAAGTTCGTATTTGTTATGTCAACTTCTACTTGTAAGATGGAGAGGACTTACTGGCCATATTTATTTATGTAGTTATTTTTTAAAATTTCAGGTGCAGGTTGCACCTCTTCTTGCCAGGTCCAATTTGTTGATTACTCGGGATATAGAATGGGCAAATCTTGTGCTCGGTTTTGAGCAGGTGGTTTTTTTGCCCTAACAGTTGGTTTATCTCCATCTATATTCTTATTTGAAAACGTATCATGGTTGATGATATTATATATTTGGATGTTCTTCAATGCTTGTCTTGGCTTCTAGACAAAGCTTTATTTATTTATTTATTTTTCTTTCTTTTGTTTGTAAGTAGCCTGATTTTTGTTTGCCCTCGCAATTGGCCTTATATACATCCCATCTGTATCTATTGAGTTTGATGGGAATAGGACTGTAAAATAAATCAAGCAGCTCAAGCCCAGCTCGCTCAAAGCTGACTTAAGCTTGTCTATTAGATCAAATGAACCAAACTCAGGCTTGGAATATACGCTTCTTTTGTAAACAAGCCAAGCTTGAGCAACCTTTTTGTTTGAGTTGGATGGGCTTGTGAGCTTGACATATGTGAGATAAATGATTTTGTCCCTCATCATTTCTTTTTGTATACTCACCATCCAATAGCATCTTTTGGTTGCTTAGGAAAGAAAAATTAAAGTTCGAAAAGCACAAAGGTAATCCACAGAAGTCTTAACAAGCCAGTAACATTAAAATAAAATTGAGTTTCTGATAAAGCTGCATGAATCTGCAGTATGATATATTGATGTGGCAACTTAGAGCTCAAAAAGCTTGCCTATTTATCTGGGATGTCAATTTTCTGTGCAATAGTGGAAAAATGTCCTCACTTTTTTAATGAATAGACAAAAGTGTCCTTGCATTATCTGATGACTGAGAAAATGCCACCATTATGGGTAGAAAGTCTAACTGAATCAAACCAAGTTAGGACATGGCTGAACAAAGTTAAACTGAGCCTAAGCCAAGCTCAAGCACAGGCACAGCCCAAGCTCTTGTGAGCCGAGCTCAAACAGCTAGATTCTTGGCTTGGCTTGGCTTGTTTATATCCCTAGATGGGAGTGAGATAACGTAATTGTATGATGACTGTGGTTCCCCTCATTATCATGATCCATGTTAAGTTTTAGGAAGGTTATACTGATCTTAAGAGCCCAAATGCATGATCCAAAGGTTGGCTTGGTGCAGTTTACTTGGAGACTCAACTAGCCTTAGTTGGCAATTATTCAGTTAACAAGTTTTAAATTTATGCTTAGCAGATGTATGGTTTTTATCATCTGCCACCCTTACAGATTGTGTGCTCAACTAGCCCTAGTTGCACTGTTCATTTTACTTTTCTTTTTTATTTAATTTTGCTGGACTTCTACTTTTGTCTTCATTACTAGTTGTATTTGTTGGAATTGCAGGAAAACCGGTATGCAATAGTAGATGTATGTTACCCCCAGTCAGTAAGTAACCATATCAATTCCTTCGATTCTTTTGAAGTTCTGTCATATGCAGAGTCAAGTTTGAAATAAAATGACTTGTTATTGCCCAGTTTAAACTCCTAAACCTGATTCTTCTTCTTCTTTTTTCTTTACTCCAGCCTGTAGGTCTTATTCGCGAACAGAGTAATGTCATTGTTAGACAGGTATATTATTTTGTCCAGTACTTCTCATTTTCAAAGATTTTCTTCTGTAATTCTTTGTGTCGTATATATTTGGCGTGAGCTTTTCACTGCCTGTAATGTTTTATAATATCATATTCTAATATAATCTGTTAAAACCATGGGACTCAAACTATAAAACCAAAACTACCCTCCTTTAGAACATCAAATGTAATAAAATATACATTTATAATTTTAATACTGTCAAGTAAAAACTTTCAAGTCTCATGCAATAGACTCTGTTCTTATAGCTTGATATTGTTTTTATCATGTGGACTGTGATGTGATGAATCAAAGCCATCAATTTAATTCTAGGTTTCTTGATAGGCCTAATGCATCTATCATCAACCACATGGGATCAACCTCTTCTCTCAATCTTGTTTCTTAGGTGTGAAAGTGGATTGGTCTAAGGTGAAGGAAATCCCTGAAGTGCCAACTCCTAGTAATATATATGTACTGTGATTTTTTGACAGTTCGGCCACCTTTCTTTGTCTCTTCTTCTGCAATTCCTGAACCTTAATTCCATGGATTGCACAATGAACTCAAGAAGCTAAATAGCTTAGATACGCTATGTTTGGGAGACTTACCTTAGATACGCTATGTTTGATAAGTTGTTTGAAGTTAATTATGATGCAGCATAGATTAGCTCTGGACCGTAGTTAAGATTGCAATAGCAGATCTAGGGTAAAAATGCATAATATCTTGCAAGGTCAGGTCAATCTGGCCATCTTCTCTTCCTAGTCTTTGAATGAAAATACAGTAAGAATGGGAATTCCAGCTCTTCCATTCCTTAAACCTGGAATGGTTTAATCCCTGTGTTTTCTACTTGATTACTCTGTCAAGTTTTCATCTTAAACACGGATTAAAATTTTAGGGATGTGAATTGTTAATGGGTTTCATCAAGTCAATATCAAACTACATAGTCATTTAGGACTAAATAATGCCTGCACTTCCAGCCACTGAATTGCTTAGTATCAATCCTTGCAACTGACTCCTCTCTCTCTCTCTCTCTCTCTCTTTGTGGTTCTTTTTTGAGGAAGACCGAAGACTTCTTGTTCTTCTCATATATATATATTTCTCCCTTTTAATAAAATTGTTGTTTATCATACAAAAAAAAAAATTGAAAAAAATGAAAAAAGGCAAGCACAAGTTGTGATCAAATGAAAAAATTCGACTTTTTTCTTTCCTAAATGAGAAACTTGTTCTCTTTCTTTTTAAATGGGTGGCATTGGAAATTGTGGTGGTGGTGGTTAAAAAGAGGGGGTTGAGACAAAATGCCATGCTTTCTTGTGATTGTTTATTTCATTTTATAGATATTCTCGTGTAAACTGTGATGCCTGTCATGCTATATTGCTATTTTGCAGTTGCTTCGTCAAAGGCGTCCGTTTGTTGCATACATAACTGATGCTATGGGTAATGAGCTCTTTAGGGTGAGAACTATGTTCAGATTTCTCTCTGAGTTACATTACAGGTTACTTGGTGCTTTAGTTTTGGATATATTGCTACCTCAGCTTTAATACTTTATTGTTATTTCATTTAGGTTCGCAGGCCTTTTTGGTGGATAAACAGTTCAATTTATGCAGAAATAAATGGTAAGGTATGTTAGTCTGAATTCTAGAAGCAAAGTATCTATGGTTTATTATTGCAGTACCATACAAAAATTTTGGGAATGTAAACAGCAATCCGGTTTTTAATAATTTCAAATATCTGTTCATTTTTAGGAAGTTGGTGTGGTTCACAGACGATGGCATCTTTGGAAGAGGGTGTATGATTTGTACCTGGGGTAATTTCAACATGGCATCGTTTGTGTTTTATCTATAATGAATTTCTCTATCTAGGTTTCTGCATTTTCTTTTACATTTGAAGTTTAAAGTTAAATGGTTTGATTTGTGATATTTTCAGTGAATGTCATGGCTAGAATTTCAGTGAAACAATTGGAGACTAAATAGTCTTAAGGATTTGGGAACCGACTCTAAATCAAATAGTATAAGTATCAGCTTGTTGATTATGAATGGAAAAACTTGTTCTTCTGACTATTATTTGAGGATGACTTTTTATTTGTCAATCTTTTGATAACTCCAAATAAAATGTCGAGGAGTTCTCTGCTTGGCTTAACTAAATATTATGTCTAAGGGTCTAGTAAGATATGAGAGTGGAAACTATAATGCTAGCAAGAATGAGAACTGTTGACCTTATTCAATATATTTATGTTAAGGAGTATCTGAACTAATTTATATAATTTACACAAACTTGTTGAACTTCTTATAATTTATATATTGTTGTAGTAAAAATGAATATGTGAAAATATGTTTATTTATTGGTGGGTCGTGTTAAACTAATGGCATGCCATACTTTGAGTTAAGATTCTTAATTTTTTAGTTAAGTTTGTTTTGCTTCCATCTAATTCATCTAAGACTGTAACCCTATATAACTTCTCCTGTCATATTATTTGTAGGAATAATCAGTTTGCAGTTGTTGAAAATCCTGGCTTCTGGAATTGGACATTTACTTTAAAGGACATTGATGGGAAAGTGCTGGCTGAGATAGATCGTGACTGGAGAGGTTTTGGCTTTGAGGTTGTCTCTTTCTTTTTCTACCACTGCCTAGGGAACACCTAGGATACTAATTATATACCTGATTACTAATTATTATAAGTTGTAACCGCAGTATTTTAGATAGATAAACCAAATTTTGTATCATAAATAATATAATTCTGTATAAAAATGTGTGTTCCCACCATATTTGTATCCTACATTTTTAAGATTTGCCGTGTTGGCATTTCCGAATTGTATTGTTTTGTTTTTTGCCCCATACCCATGTCCAGGCTATATAGATTCTGGTTTCCTTGCAAAATAATTTGCATGCACAGCGCTAATGCTTTAATCAATTACTTTGTTGCAGATCTTCACTGATGCTGGTCAGTATGTAATCCGATTTGGGTGTGCGAATCCCAGCTCCTTGACTGGTCCTGCTAGAGCGGTACACTACCACATCAGAAAATATAAGTCTCTCGCCCACTGACACTGTCAGAGAGAGATGTAGCTCTGTTATGTTGACTGGTTCTGCTGTTCACATAATCCTCTGTTGTGTTGCTTTCCATTGCAGATTCAAGAGTTGGAGGTCACTCGCCCACTGACACTGTCAGAGAGAGCTGTAGCTGTTGCCCTTGCTATATCATTGGATAATGACTATTTCTCGAGGCATGGTGGCTGGTAAGCTTGTTTGTGGTTAACCTATTATCACTTTATCTGTGTTTTTATATCATGTTCTCCTAATAGTAGCGGACAAGCTGCTTTTACTCTTTTAAGTTATTGACCCAAGGGAATCACGCACTGAAAGAGCTTCTTCCTATCCTCACATCCCCTGTGGCATCCCTTTTTCAAACAGCCAAATCTTTTAGTTTTGACAGTGCAGTTTTTCCAATCTGTTGTCTACTCTTATTTGTCGTGGTTTCTTTTTCAGTACTCAAAATACTGAAAGGTCTGAGCCCCAGATGTCAATCAGCACAGGCATCAATTGCCCATTGGTTCTTTTATATCTATATATACATACATATAGATGTGTGTTGATACATTTTTCCTAGGCCTAGCCCATGTGCCAGGCTCCTATCCACCCCTGCTGATGAGGCTAATAGTCCCTTGATCGTCACTCATGGGGAGGCAATTGATAGCACTGGCCACGAGGCAGCTAATTAGCATAAGTAGTTATCCATTTTTCCAATTCCCTTTTTTTCTTCTTTAGGCTTTTTGCTATCCTTTTAGCCAGATTTACTAGTTCTATTCCATTTTAATACCTAGTTATGGTATTTCACAGGACTTGCGAATTATTCCCAGCATGAATGGTCCAACTTTAAACTTCCATTAGTTGATATGTTGTACTACAAGCTTGAGGAAAATGATTACTAATTCTAATTTTGTCTCTTTGTCAGGGGAATTCCTTTTGTTGATGTTGGTGAATAGGTTTCAGTTTGTTGTACAGACTGAAAGCAATCTGCATGTTTAGAATTCTATGAGGACTATTATTTGGATAGGCAACTAGTAAGCTCCTTGAAGGTGTTCTACAGAGCATCTTTGTTCTGATTTCCTTTCATGCACCCTTCCCTTGAACTTGAGGCCACCTCTTTTAGCGGCCAATATGTATAAATTTGTTGTTGGATATCAGAAAATTTGTTGATGATTCATTAGGTTGAGGATGTATTATGCTAATATTACGTTTGCTTTGGTTTTTGTGTAGGCCCTTCCCTTTCTTTCCATTTAATGAAAATATATTTTCCCTTAATTGAAGTAGGAAATAAAAACACTGGGGAGATGTGGGTTCATATCCCACCATATGTCAAAATAAATTAAGGCCTAAACAACTATCACAGGCATACAAACAATTTATTCATTTATTCCTTGAATTTGGAGGATTCACGGTTTGTTGTATGATTCCAAAGTAAATATTGAATCATCCTTTCAAAAAAATTTAGGAGAATGGGGCCAATAATTGCTGTTAGCTGTCTGCTACTCCTTTGGAACACTTAGTGAAGGTATCCTGGCTCTTTGAGTTGATAACAAGTTGACACTGCTTGAACTTGTCATAGCAGTCAAGCAGTAGCCATAAGAAATATATTGATAAATGAATAAATTGTGTATGGTACAACAGAGAAGAAAGAGAAAAGAAGACATACATAACCATAAGAAACTCTTATGGAGAAATTGTACACAAGCTTTGGGGTTTTCTTATCAAAGCTTTAAATTTCAAACCCCACTTCATCTTTACCAAATTCATGCAAGGGGCCAGGAAATCATGATTAAGGCAGATAATTGCCCATTCAATGAATTAGTTTTAATGTACATGCTGCAATCTAAAAGAGGAATGCAAGCAATAAGGAATCATATACTATTCAACCCCATGAGTTGAAGACTGCAATAATTGAATAGTTGTGGAATTGGAGAATTTAGGTGGCAGAGTCATTAGAGGTTCATCTCTGCTCAGCTTCTGCACTGCCATCCCCAATGCATATCCTAATGCTCGTGCAACTGGAATAGCCACCGCATTTCCTATTTGACAATATCTGCCCAAGAAGAAAAAGGGTCCCCAACTATTTAAACAAAAAAAATACTCACAAAAAGAAAAATCATAAATGACAGATCAGTGTATGGGAAGCAATGAAAGCAGCACTTGTAAGAAAGACCATGAGCAGCCTGAGACTTTTAATGGAAGATTTCATTAATATATATTCCCCCCAAAACCAAGCTCCAACTAAAGTGCCGAAACTTGCTTGTATTTCTAAAAGAAAATTGTTCTCAAAACCACAAGTTCATTAGAGGGAAATGAGATTGTTCTCAAAACCAGGCTCCTTTAGCATACTCATGATTAGGATCTTGTTTCTCTTCTCCAAGACTAATTTCCAATTTGTGGCAGACAGATGTATAAGATCAAAATCCACATAGATGGTTGCATCAAACATTTATAAAGGGCAATAGCCGTTAAGAATTGAAGAATTAAAGTCTTCCTGCGCAAAGTAGAAACCTGATGAACTGAACAATATTAGATTTTTTGAAGAAGGTGAAGATCCATATTTATATTGAGATGAGAGGCCATGAAAGTCACCTGCAAGTTAAGATTTTGGACAGGAAACAAGATAGGAGAAACTAAGGAGAGTATGATTCACAAGGCTCCTGGTCTAGTTTTTGGTTTTTGTTGGGTTTCTTTTGGCACATAAAAATTACAAGTAAATTTTAAAGCTTAGCACAGTGCCACAACTACAAGTAAATAGAAAAAAAGAAAAGATCTCAGCCAAAAAAAAAAGATTTTCGTTCACCAATTAGAAATGGTAACGTGCAAAGAATGAAAAGATACCTTTCTTTAATTTCCCCACAGAATCTATAATAATCAGGAAACCCTTGCAACCTTGCATTCTCACGAACCGTAAGGATTCTGTCTTGCTCTGGATGTAAAGCTACCTAGAGAAATTGACCACCTCACAACAAAATCCTGTATACAGAATTTAAACATGATCGAAAGTACACACATAAAGCTACCTGGCTATGACTATCTGGTCTACATATCACTGTTGGCACCGTCTCATCCCACCACAATCGTCCAAATGGTCTACATTTTGTTTTGGTAGGAAAAAAAAAAAAGAGGATGTAAAAAATAATGAAAAGATACATAGCAGAAAATGCTGCCTAGAAATATATGCTCACCTTGTAGATTTCCCTTCACAGAAATTCAATGCATAGTCAGGTACCTATTTGTAGCCAAATTGTAATATCAATAAAAATGAAAACATCATCAGTCATTTGTTATGAAATTATAGGTTAGAATGAATTTTCGCACATATGCGCACAGAAATAGCTTTTAGGAAAGGATAGAACAAGCTGAAGGGGAAACAATAAAGAAAACTAACCAAAAAAATTACTTCAAATTATTCTTAAAATTAAAAAAAGGTGAAGATGAATTAGATAAAATTTTGTTATACCATTGATTTCATCATTCTAAATAGATTTAATCTGTAGGATGAAAGGAAAGGTTCTTTAGAAGCATCATTGTTGCTTCCAACCAAAAGGGTGAAATTGCATCGACTCAAAACTTCAATACTTATCCTAAAGATGGAACTTAAATAAGGATTTTCATACTTCTAACACTAAAATTTGAGGTCAAGTGTTCTCCATGGTGGGGAAGAGCATGTCAGCAAAAACAGGGTATTGAATTTTCTTGGCATTAAAAACAGTATACTTTATATAGGGAGCATGCTAAGCCAATTAAATTAGTAGTTATAAGTTAAAGTTAGCTAGTCAATATTAATAGCTATGTTAAGTAGTCAGTAATAGCAATATCTTGACAAGTAAATTAAGCTGTATTAAATGGTTATTACGCTGTATTACCATAGAGGGTACCATTTTGTAGTGAATTATTCATGTTTCTGTAATATGTTAGTATTCACGCACTGTAGACGTGAATTAGTAAAGTTTCTTGAGGAGAGAGAGAGATCACACATTCCTTTTCATTACTAGGAAAATATTCTCACCAAAGGCCTCCCAGATGGCAATAGTATCGGTTTTGCTGTTGGATCCCTTCGAGCAACATTATCAGCACCAACAACCACACCTGAAAGGTCCCTAAAGTTTGCTCCCTATAAAATGAACATGTTGAAAATTGAAATCCCAGTAAGATTAGAAAGTTAATTAATGAACATGATTCATTATTTATCCAACCTTCCTTCGTGGGATTTGGCAAACTCGCAAATAATCATCCTCATATAATGGAAGAGGCCGATGATCATATAGAACAGACCGTTCTGCTTTTCTTGCACCCGAGGAAGCAAAACCCATCATCTCTATGAAATTAACAAAAACAATTTAGTCAAAACTCAAATAAGAAAATGGGGAAATAACATTGAAACAGGAGGGAGAATAAAGTAAACATGTCATATGTTAAATTGATCAGTTAACTGATAATACAGGGCAACATAATTTACAAAGCTATGCACCACAATTATCAATAATGCACCTGTCCAATAAATAAAAAATTGTACTACAGAGTTTTAAATTAGTTCCAGATTTTTTTTTTTGAACTAGCAAAAAAACAATGTTCCATATTTTTTCCATTTCGAAAATAACTTGTTTACCGTATTTAGTTGCTCTGACATATTTTTGGAACTCAGTTTCTGGAGGCTTTCTGTACGACATCTCGACACGAGTTTCATGATTTGTGACCTTGAATATAAAATTTCATAAGAATACAAGAAATTTCAAAAGAGCATAAAACTATCAAAAGAGGAGATAATGAGAATACTGGAGGAAGATCAGAGATTGCATCACTAAGAACAAGGGCCTTTTCTAGATCCCGAGTTTGGCTTTCATCATAAGCAACAACATTGCGCTGCAACATGGAAAAGAATTAGAATCGGAAAACAATTTCGTTGAACTCAATATGAATGTAAAGGAACATAGCCAGAACCTCAAACTCATATGGAGCTCCATATCTCAAGACCACATCATGTGTAGGAAGAGGAAACTGTGGTAATTTCTGCATACAATAGAATGATAATGAAAAACTTTTCGTAATATTAATTTAAAGCAAAAAAAATGCACTTGCCTCATGGGGGTGAGCACCCCACAAAAAGACACGTAATCGGAATTGTGCTAGACCATAACAACCAGCAGCCATAATTCCGAGTCTTGCTTGGTAATTCATCTGAACTAAACGACTTAAAGCGTATCTTCCTAGAGAGCCCTTGGCAAACCTCAAAATGTCGACAACATTTTCCATCAAAACGTACTTGGGCTTTAAAAAGTTCACTATATCCATAAAGACTACAATTTGACGATTTCTTTCATCATCCATGGGGGAATCAACATTTCTATACCGGTTATAGCCACTAATCCCTTGACATGGAGGCCCTCCACAAATAATATCAACATCTCCCTGCAATATATTAATTTTCTAAGGCACATTTTCATAGAAACCATTGTTGCAAAAGGAAAATAATAATAATAATAATAATAATATAAAACATTATGGGTAGATATGCAAGATTCTTACATAATGTATGATACAGTAACCATCTTCCCTAGTCAAACATAAGGAAGCAGCTGATACATCATATATTTATATATATAAAAATAAATAACACTTACTGGCCGTGGCAATATCTTTGCTTTAAACCCTTTTAGGACAAAATCTTGTATCCGATCCTCGCATTTACTAACAAGAAACAAATACATATATCAATAAGAACTGGTCACAAAGATAAAGAAAAAACCTTAACAACATGTAGGAAGTAGCATACCTTAGCCCCTCAATTGGCTCCCATGTGTCTTCACTTGGACCATAACCAACCCAACGCACCTAAACAAGACATGAATGATCAGATATTTTAATCATAAGCTATACTTCTAGGAAGAAGTACATCATAGATTAATTCTTGAACAAGGTATCGAGGAACAGAAGGATAAAAAGTTGTCAAATTGTGCTTGGTCACATGATTTATGTATCAAACAGAACAGATAAGCCTTACATGAACACTCAAAAATGTAAGATTTGCCCATGTAGGACACTATGGGTATGGGTGTGGGTATAGGATATGTGTTGAATGCTTAGTTGAAAAACTCAAAAACCATATAGAGATGCCTTGAAATTAAAAGGTTTAAGGATTAAAAAATAAGATGAAATGGAAGGAATACAATGGTAGTATTTTTAGGAGTAAAACTCAGTGCTATCAAAACTGGACCAGATCAGAACATCAAACTGATGGAACCAGCAACCTGGGCCTTTTGCCAGTCCAGTTAACTTTTCTGACTACTTAGGTTTAAAACCCACCAAAACTTGTTTGCCTCAACCAAGTTTCCTGTGCAGTCCTTTTAGGTTTCAAAGAACTAAAAAGGTTTAAAATGTATTTTTAATATGAAAATTAAAGTAATGATACTGGAACTAGAGACCCTTGTTTGACAAACCATCAAATCACAACAGCTTTTTTTTTTGAAAAGCTCATCTTTCTTCTATCAGAATGCTTCATGCAAACATTTTTTTGATAAACAACTATGATATATTATAAGCAAAAAGAATGACACACAAGGAAGAACCAGAGGTCATTCAAAAAGGAAAAAACAAACATCACCCAAAACCCCCAAAGGCAAAAGAAAGCACCCAAAGACTTTCAGGGGGACAAAACACACAAACACATACATTATAAATATAGATGCATACTCATTAGGAATTCAAGCAACTTAAGATCGAATACGATTTAAGTATGTTTTCAAATAAAAAGGTTATTTCAAGTCTAAAAAGACTTGAAGATCAACATTGAAGTACACATACCTGAAATTTCAGCCCACGCTTTCCAGTATCGCTGGGGTCACCATAGCAAATATCAATAAGGCTTGCAACTTCATATTCACCAGACGGAATCTTTTCGTCAGTTTTTGAAGATAAATTATTCTGAGATGCTCTCAAGAGCTTAATATTCGATTTGGTTGCCCCTCCGACATCTTTAAAAGCATATCGTTTACAAAGTTTGTCCCAGTCCTTTAATAGGTCAAGGAAATCCTCTGCCGATTCATTCCTGATCTGTAAAAACAAGCATGACAAAGATAATGCCTTCAGTGATTGATTCACTAACATCAACTTAACCACCATTCAAGAAATGGATAAGACCATACTGACTTGCGTCTCTGGATGATTTAACTTCAAGCTTTCACAAGCAAATTTATTAATGTCAAGAGCCCATTTCTATCAAAAAGGGTTGAGAAAAGTAAGTTATATGTCATGACACCGTAAAAGGCACCACTAAAATAATAAAATAGGAAAATGAATTTTAGTAGTGATAATTTACCGTTACTAGATCTAGGCCAGAGAGTTTAGCACCAAGGCACAACCCAGTTGACATTCCACCACAACCAGAATAAATATCTAATAGTGCTAGATCTGATTGTGGTTTATGACTAGATAGTTCCTCACTCTTAGGCTTAGTATCATTCAAATGAACTGTCTTCATGCAAGCAGATGAGGATAAATTTCTACTATCTGCAGAATTATCTAGACCAATAAAGAGAATTAGATAAAGAGAATTAGATGAAGTACCAATACGATTTTCAAGTGTGGTTTGATGTGAACTTCGGCCACCTCAAAAGAGGAAAAGCCACGGAAGCCAAGCTAACGTTAACCATTAAAAAAGGAATTAATGTTTAGGAACTTGTAAAATGACAAACAATACTTGACCAACTACATGCTAAAACTCACTAGATATAACAGAATCAATCATTTAAAAAGGTAAGCAAGAAAAACAAGAAGCAACATTAGCTCAACGATCTAAAAGTCAAATTATACGGAACAAAAGTTCCACAGTAATTCTCAAGAAGAATGAAAGGGGAATATTGTGTAAATCGTAGAAGCAGGTTATGATGTAGCTAAAATTTTACTTACTCTGATTATAAAAATAACTTCTGATGGCACATGCATTTGTTGGAGTAGGGCTTTCAACAGGTTGTAATAGAGGTCCAAATTTGAACCAATGACAGACCTGGCATCCAGAGCCAAATAACATGATCTGATTGTGATTGGATCAAGCTGGGATCTATGTCCATCCAGTACAATCAAGATCCAGATCCAATTAGATATTGTTACGTACAACAGGTTTACATCTTCATATGTGTCTATGAGGATAAAGTGCAAATCCTTTAAGATATATTCAATATGTATTCTTAGCAAAAAAGTTCTAAACACCTAAACTTTGTTTTAGGAATTGGGTCAAATCCAACAACTTTATATTCAGATTAGGACAAACATCTAATTGTATTTCTCAGAGTAGGGCTGACATTCAATTGGACCAATACCAGATCCAAGCAAAGGTCCAAAGTTGAATTGCTTGCAAATCCTTTTGAATTGTTCAATATATATTTTGATTGTAAGTGGATTGAACAAGGTCCTAGGTATATTCAATGCAATTAAAATTCAAATCTGATTTAATCCTTGTCTTCTATGTCTATGCCTCGGGAGTCAGGATGGGAAGAATGTGCAGGCCGAAGTTAGTGTTAAAAATCCATGGTGGAGGAGAAGTGCTCTTAAAAAGAATTAACACATAAGAGCTAGTGACTCTTCCACGGGGAAAGAATATACTTGGCAGTAAATCAGTGTTCATTATAAAGCACAAAAAGTACAAGACAAATGGGTTCATGAAGAGGTGCATGTGAAGCGAAGTCCCACATCGCCTAAGTATGAAAGTAATGTGCTGTATATAAGCATGAGGGCACCCTCACCTCTTGAGCTAGCTTTTGGGATTGAGTTCTACCTAAGACCATGTAACATGGTATTAGAGTCGGCCTACCGAGGGATGGGTAGGGTGCGTGTCCCTGGCCTGCACGCGGCACGAGGCAGGTGCTGCCTTGTGAGCCCGCTGCGCGTGAGGGAGGGTGTGAAGCGAAGTCCCACATCGCCTAAGTATGAAAGTAATGTGATGTATATAAGCGTGAGGGCACCCTCACCTCTTGAGCTAGCTTTTGGGGTTGAGTTCTACCCAAGACCGTGTAACAATGCAAAGATAGTTTATTGGCTACCTATGGTTCAAGATAGAAGAAGGTGGTCTTTACATTCTTTGGGCTCCTTTGAGAGTCCCTTTTTCATAAATTGAATGATGATTCTTCATTACCACCTTTTACATCAAAGAATTAATACGAAAGACTTGCTTCAAAGGACGAGGCATGGTATCTTCTCCTCAATGGTGTGATATGTTGTAGTCATGGCGAGGTCATTGACCATTTGTTTTTACATAGCTATACAGCTAGAGTTTTATGGCATAATTTGTTTTTATATTGCCACAATTTAGGGTTTTTGAACATTCTAAGAAAGGAATCATTTTATGGAGACGTGTAGTGATAGCTATTTTTTGGGTGATTTTGGTTAGAAACGAATGCTAGAGTTTTTGAAGAGATTTCTTAGGACATCTTATCCTCTTTATCTCTTTTCTGGATATAGTTTGTTGCTTACCAAAGAAAAAAGAAAAGAAGAAAGGTTTACCCATACATATGGCATTAATTACTATGTGAACCCTGCTCAAATAGCTAGATAAACCCTATTCGGGTATTACACTCTTTGGAAATGAACCTAGGATGGCCTCTTCAGCAACTCGACGTGAAAAATGGATTTTTCCATCGAATCTCCTCGTAATGGCCTGTCAATCCATCGAATCTCCCCTTCATGAGAAGCTTTATTGCTCTCTTGATTTATCTTTCTTCTTCTAGTTCATGGATTGACAACAGGCGATAAATTTGAGTAGAGTTGTGCATTACTTCGCCTATTCTTCTATTCTTTTTACTCCGCATTGTTATATTGCTAATTAGTGAACCCCATCAGCATCACATATTCATAAATATGTGCCCCTTATTGCATATGTACATATCTCCAACATAATTCAATTCTCATTGAATGTCCTCGTAACTTATTTTAAGGGGCATATTGTTTATTTAAGGGGCATGTTTAAAATTGACTATAAGAGAAATGCAACTGAAAAACTTTAACAAGAGTAATGAAATATAAACTCTGTAATGTGTAGACCTAATATTATCTTTTTTGTTAATGAAATTTTGAAAATATTTTAACAAAGCAGAAGGATGTACAAAGAGTATGATTTTAACAAAGCAGTAGCTTTGGTTTTGGGACTTTTGTTAACCCCAAAGCTTTTCTTTGTATATGGTATTCCTCTGCCCTTAAGTGAGGTTTTTTAATAAATTTGAGATGAAGTTTTTAAATATACAAGTAATAAAACATGACCTATAGTTATGTGCATAGGTAAGAAACTAGATAATGCTACTTAATCCACAATCATAATCACTTACCAGCTACCATAGTACAAAATGTTGAATAGTCCACAGAGTATTCCATATCATAATAAAAGTCGCAAGGTGGAATAGATTTTGATTTCAAGTTAACCTGCCAAAAAGTCACTACAGAAGTCAACAATATAATATGCAAAATATTCAACGTCGAACCAATTGAAAATGCCTTGAAGATCACTTGAAATTCTAAATGATAAAGTCATCTTAAGTATATTCAATTATGAAACTAAAAGTGATGAAACTAAAAAGCATACATTAGGTGCTATTTGTACGATCTTGACTTTTGAAACAATGCAATCTAATAAATTATCATTCATTAAATTAGAATAGAACAAACGCTTCTTGTCATGAGAAGCCGCTTCTTCCTTCATAACCTGAAACATAAAAATAAAAATAATTAAGCATCAAAGATAAGATAAAACAACAACAATAACAACAAAAAAATAAAAAATAAAAACCAATGAAATTCAACAAAACCAACATTCTCACCGTATCTGCAGCTCTAAAAAACCATTGAACCCTAAAATAGTCATGATCGTCCATTGTTTTAAAAAACTCTAGTATCCTGCCAACATAATTTTGTCCCCCTTCCTTACCCTAGAAGACAAAAATAAACATATCATGATTATTGTGCCCCCATAATACATCTAGTTGAAATCTAATTAAAATTAGGGGGGCGCAAATATGGGCAAAAAAAGGTGGAAGATTATGCTTCTATCAAACTTAAACATTAGAATAATTAACAATATGAAGAAGCAGGATAGTAAAGAAGAAGATCACCATCTTCCTCGAGGAGGGAATAACTCTCAAGACCACAAGAAAAGGAGAAACTCCAAAGTAATAACATTATTATTATTGAAAGGATATGAATTAATTCCCAGTTTTACACTTAGGTCCTATTTTTAGGACCCATAAAAGCCTAATAACAATTGGAAACCTTCTAAAATTGACCCAAAAGACTCGAAATTCACAATTAAAATCCTAAAAACTACAGCCTAGAACTAATAGAAAACAAAAATTACAACAATAATAATAAAATCATCCAACGGTTATCATTTGCCCAGGTTTCTTATCCTACATCAAAATCATACCCAAGTAAAAGTACATATCCACAAACTAGAAAAAAGTCCCAAGATATCCACTTTGACACTCCTAGGGATGTCAACGGGGCGGGTTTGGGACAGTCCCAACCCGTCCCATTTAAGAAAACCCCATCCCATACCAGTGATGGGTCAGGATTTAGAATCTCATTTCCTTCCCAATTAAATGACCTCATCCCATTACCGTCCCGTCCCAATTACAATGGCGGGGCGGGGTATATCTAATTTTAAACTGATATAAATAACAATACTAAATAAGCTTAAAAAATTATAAAGATTATGCATGTGCAGTAATGCCACACAAACATAAAGAAAAGAAACGAAACTAGAGCTCTGAACATTGAATTATCAATCATTTTCAACATAACCAAATACAATATTGGACATAGTTGAGGCGATTTCCACAAGCTATTTTCTTTCTATTTTCCTTAGTTTTCTCAACAAATTACAAAATACATCGATAAACATTAAAGATAATTGCTACTTCTAAGAGTAAAATAAACTAAACCCCATAAGGGGCATGATTGAAATTTCATTTTATCAAGGAGGGACTTAATTGTAAAATACCTATAAAATAAATACAATAAAAATATACAAACATAAATAATCAGGGCAGGGCGGGGCGGGTTTTTAAGCCCTCATCCCGAACCCGTCCCAAACCCTATAGGGTTATCAAAAGAAATCCCAAACCCGCCCCTAACCCTATTAGGATGACCCCCAAACCCATCCCAATAAGGGCAGGGCAGGTACCCAAATGAACCCGCAAAATTGACATCCCTAGACACTCCTAAACATATCCACTTTAAGTCCCAAGATCAGCTCAAAACATTAACTAGAAGGATAATAGTAAACTTTCCCTTGTCTCCATTAGAGAAAAAAGTTATTTCATCCACAAACTGGAGATGAGAAACACAAGTCCTATCTCTACCTACCTCAAAATCCTCAAAAATACCCACCCCCACAGCTCTAACATCACAACAGAAAAAGGTGTCAAATTAGTGATAACTGATAAGACATCCATATAGAAAACCCATCTTGACAATGACCAGAGGATATAAATAACTAAGCACTTTGATAGAAGAAGAGTATTAAACACCTTTTAAAATTCTAATAAGATTATTTAAATATGCATGTATATTTTTTCCTTTAAGGCAATGACAAAGACACTGACAATTCTCTAAAAATAACATATTAACCATCGTACACATAGAAATCAAGACAAACTAAAAGCATCACAATCTATCAAGTAAATAGATGTTCTCTTAAATTATGCTTCATTAGCTTAATGATTTACAAAATGCCTAACCTTGCACTATAAATCAAATTCAAACAAGTGACACAAACTTGCAAATCTAATAATTAATTGCTCTCATAACAAGGTAATCAGGAAATTGATAAAGCCTTAATGCAGTCTAAAGCATGCAGGTACTCAATCGAACCACAATACAATAATGTACAGAACTCAACCTGTAGTTTCCTATCTTCACAATATTTAAGAGAAATCCACATAGAAAACAATGACTTCCAAAATAAATAAAGTATACTTGGTCTACATACAGATTACCACATATTTTCCCCAAGATAAGGCCAATAGATGTCCAAATTACTTAACATTTCATAGTAGTCATAAAATGCATGTAAAAATAATGTAATAAAATTTAGGTTGAAGAATTTGTAACAAGTTATGATGGAATTAAAAGGACAAAAAATACTTGCCTTTACAGTCACATCATCTCCAAGATTAAAAACACACTTTTCAACTTCAGCTTGAAAATAATGACATTTTACATTCAAAACCAATTCATCGTCATCATCCCTACATGAAAAACAATGGGATATATTAGAAAGAGAAGGAAAATGATAACACAATTATCACACGGATACACACACATTTGGAAAGTAAATCCGACGACTAAAACAAAGATTAAATCTTGGGAATCCCTTTTCTCCATATGGAATGAACAGTTAGAAAATTAGACAGATTCCCAAAATGCCTTTTAGGCAAAAAAACACACATGCACCCATGAACAAAGAGACAATCAGATAGATTCTCCAAATTCCTTTCTGGCGCACAAGCGCCTGCATGCACATGAGAGAGAGAGAGAGAGATTTAAAAAAGATTATATGAACAAAATCAGAGGGAGAAGCTAGTTAATTGATTACTGACTCAGAATTCAAGCTTTGACCCTTACTTCTTTGACCCTGCAGAATCCAAGACATCAGAAACAGACGATAAATATTCAATTGTTAAAATTTGTGTAAGGAAAATTAAACTTACAATGGGAACAAAAACTACAGCGACATCTTAAAGATATTAATTCCAACAACATAATCAAATGGCCCAAGAAAGTTAAAAATCATTCTAGTCTCCCAGGCAAATGCCCAAGTATATAGCGAATAACAACTTTCTGGATATAAGCAGTTAAAAAATCAGATAAATAACATTTACACAACACAGAAACATTGAAGTAGAGTTGCATAGTGCAAAAACAGGTAGTGGCGGTAAGATGTGACAGAATTACAAATAGCATCATGCAGACAAATAAGTGCACTTAAACTCAAAAAAAAAAAAAAAAAAAAAAAAGATGGAAAATGAATGTCGAGCAGATAACAATCAGATATAATGTCGATCACAATAGATAGAATATTTTTGAATGGTTGTTTCACCTTGTGATTCACAGAAAACCGTTCAATAGTTTTTTTATTTTTATTATTATTATAATCACAATAGATAGAATAGTTGGACCTTTTTGAATGGTTGTTGCACCTTGTGATCCACAGAAAACCGTTCAATAGTTTTTATTATTATTATCATTATTATAAGCAACAGGAAACCATTCAATAGGTCTCAAGAATGAGTTTGAGCAAAATATAAACCATTACATCTTAGATTGTTTTGTAATTAAGGTATCTCTTCAACATTATAAGAAATAGAAAAGGCCCAATCAACTGGTTTGGCAATGAAAAAGGTAAATTTGAACAGGTTATGGAGCAGTCACAGATGTGAGGAGTTTCGTAGAATTATCATTCGACTTTCGGCAATTTCAACAGAGGTTTTAGTGGTACGATACAAAAGCGAATTAATAAGCAAGAGCAACAATATCCTTATAGTGAAGCTCTGCTCATTGACATCAAAATCAAGAAAGTATGAAAAGGATCATTGAAAAATCTCATTAATGAGTGATGAATTTGCAAAAGCATGAATCATACTGAAAAGATGATTCGTAAGGGCCAAATCTGAGATAAGCATCGAAGTCTTTATGGCTGCAATGGCAAATCATTATAATCAGCAAACTATGACATATTAGTGCATTCAGCCATCACTGAATCCAAGTGTTAGACAAAGAATCAATAAAAAGTATAAGAATAGAGTTACCTGAATCGATGGAGAAAGCTTGGCATGGAGCAAGAGGAATGGTCCTATCCTTGTGTCTTCTTGAACAAAAAGCTCATTTCCTTGATAGATTACTCTTGCAATTAATGAGTCTCCCCCTAAATAGGTTAATTAATCTTGTCTTCTTGTAACTAAAATTGAGGAACAAGTTCAGGGAACATCAAAGACTACTCTTCGCTCTTGTTCTCCCCTTCAAGAGGAGTCTTGAAATGTTTCTCAAAGAGGGTCTGAAAACATTTATAT
>JAESVK010000345.1:1082925-1122600 GCA_017140935.1 Hamamelis virginiana | reverse complement strand
AATTCATAGAAAACATGATTGCCCTAGTCACCTCTAAGAGATAAGCCGAAAAGGATTCCTCCTCTCAGCAACCCTATTCTGTTTAGGAACATTCATAGAATCTGAGAACTTATGAAGAGTCCATTTTGGCAATTATGACCAATAAAAATATTTCAAAAATAAGAAAATAAAACCCAGTCTCCTAAAGACGAAAATTGCAAACATAATATCAAAGTCATCTGACTGTTGTATTTTGTCACGATGTTCGGGGTAGTTTGTCCTACATCAAAAGATTACATAGTGCATAAGTAGCAAAAGACATGACCCTTCTAGTGGGCTCTAAAATCACTTCTCTCTTGCAATAGCCTATGAATTTTTCATACAATCTTTAGTTTTGTTCGAGCTTCCTAATGTTCTCTCTACGCATAAAACTTATCACTTCTCTCTTGCAATAGCCTATGAATTTTTCGTACAATCTTTAGTTTTGTTCAAGCTTCCTAATGTTCTCTCTACGCATAAAACATTAAAGCCGGAGTAACCCAATGCCCTGAGGTCAATTTTCAACTATTCCACAAGCGTCCTAAACCTAAAATGGGAAAGCAACACTGCTCTGCTTTAAATGCAGCCCCAGCGTGTACTGATCCCATTTTGCAAGGAGACCACCTGATCTTGCTATGTCAGCACACAGTTCCATCTGGCATGGCAAAATCAGGATAATGAACAGTTGGTCCAGTACTAAAGATGAGCTAATCCCTGTCATTTAAGTTTACCTATAAACAATGAAACACAGAAAAATCAACGTGTACCAATCTACAACTAAATTACAAACATATAATATAAATATAAAAAAGTAAAATAAAATAATAAGATATAAACTAATGGAACAACAATTTCAACATGCACCTGAGATGAAACGAGATGTGACCCAAACCAAAGATCCAAAGCCCTTTGTTTGGTTGCCAAGAAATGAAGAAAAAGTAAACAAACTTAAATTTTAATTTGATATTATTCAGTAATTGGAACACGAGAAAACAAAATTTTCCTTTTTTTTATGATGTAAACCAAAACAAATAAAACAAAATATTCTCTTCTTTTCCCCAATTTTCCGAGCAACCAAACAGTTTAAAGAAATTCAAAACGCACCTCAAGAAGGATGTGAGGCAACTAAAACGACATGCATGAAAAATGTAACCAATGCAGCTGGGACTAGAGACTTAATTCTAGCATTTTGCGATGTACTTTTTTTTTCAATAAGTCACTTGAGCTAAAAATTCTAGTACACATAATTTGATTTTCTTTTCCCACATTTTCTCAGAAACCAAACAGACGAGAAAATGACAAATGCAGACCTCTATATATCTCCAAGGCCACCTTCTCCGAGCCTCCTCATCAGGTACCGGGTCACCAACAAAGAAGGAAACAATGGGCAACCTCTTCTCCTCTTCCGTCGAAGCAGAAGCGGTCTTGAGCTTCTTACTGGGCTGTTTCTCCTCAGGAGAGTCGTGCAAGATCCGATCAGCATTCCCCGAGTTGACACACAGCCTCGGAGATCGTCTGAGGGACTTGGGATCTGACAATGCCAGAGATGAGGATTTCGATCGTCTGGGGGAATCCCTAGGGGTGTTCTCATCCCCCATTGTTGGGAATTTCGGAACACCTGAAACCCTAAAATTTGAAAAAATCAAGAGGAAGAAAGGGAAAGGGGTGTTTTGATAAATTTATAGTGGGGAGTGAGTGAGAGTGCCCTATTGGTTCAGGAGAGATGCATTTTGGCGGGAGTTATGAATTGTTTCCTCTATTACAGCGTTCTGTGCCTACTTGTCAGATTTAAGTAACTTGGTAAGGTGCGTAATCTTGTTAACTGAGGATTCTATCCGGTACATCAGTCCACAGGTTTTTTTCTGATGTGTTTCACATTGGGATTCGGAAAAATTGAAACCTGACGGCCAGATGACGAGGATCCATCTTTTGTTTCAGATGAAGATCTGTAATTGATTAGCTAAAAAGAATGAAGATTCTCTGCTTGGGTTTGCTTGGTACTTGGGTGATGTGTCATGATATGGATCATCTGCACATCACCTGAGTAAAAAGTAGAATATCTAGATCATGACACATCACCCAAGTATATCCAAATCCAAGTAGTAGATCCAGACTCCTACAAAAGAATTGGACTACTTTCTTGGTGAGCTCATGCTAATCTCTAAAAATAGACGAAATTATTCATAAATTCGTTCATTTAATAGTCAAAATGTCAGTGTAGTCCAATTTTATAGCATGAGGTCCATAAGATTTTCAAATTTTTTTATATATTTTTTTTGTTAAAAAAATCATTGAACTTGATGGTATAAAAAGCTTACAAGAGAGACTTATAGGTATGTCACCCTTTATTTTATCACCCCTTTAAAATGGAGGCAATGGGATGATTTGATCCCATATAAAATAACCAAAATCCGTCCACAGCCCATGAACCCCAATAAGTTTAAATTTGATCCACAACCCAATTGACTTTGCTTTTTAACAATGTCATTCCATGCCAAAATGTTTCAAATATTGTAAATTTTTTTCATCATATTTAAATAGCAAATGCAAATGCAAATGCAACTGCAACAGAAATAGATGCCCCAACCAATTTTGTTCATATATTTATTCAGTGTTTCAAACAACTGCAACTGCAACACCAACACAGAGAGACTTCTTTTACTGCCCCAACCAATTTTGTCCATATATTAATTCAGTTTCTAAGTTCAAAACAATTTTATAAACATCATTTATTACTCGGGAGTTCTGTTTTTAAGGTCGGAGAGCGGGAGAGGGATACTGAACCATAATCACCACTTCAAGCTAGGATTCATTGAAATTCATTGGCAGGACCTGGATACAAAATATATATATATATATATTTATGAATTTTCAATCCATTGATACACCGTACACGTTCGCTCTGCATCAATTTTGGATTTTAGTTAATCTGCAAACCAAGATAAAGAAAACCACATCAAACCGGAGTTATTTGTGCTTCATTTCATGCCTAATACAAATAATCACTTCAACTATAGAATTAATTTGCTCCTTAGCCTAATAGATGACGACTCACCCGCGCAGCTTTCTCAGGCACAATTTTTTTTAAATCAAACTAACATCGCGTACCAAACCACAATGATGATACGAGTCACCTAAAAAGAAAATAAAATAAAATTTACAATACCTATATTCCAACTTGTCAACCTGTTACATTATTTTCCAGGGAGGAGTTTGTATTTTGCGCCTCCTCTAAGGTTACTGAGCCTTTAATTTTTACATGAGAGACAAAACCAAACAGCAGGCTATACCTCTCCCTGTTCATCTGATGACTACCGAAACAGAATACAACCCTGAAGGATCATCCACATCAATTCCTCTATATGTAAATTAAAAGGGTAGAAAACAGCTTTAAAATACATAAGCTTATAAGGAAATAAAATGTACACTTTACCTATGTGAAGTTCAAAGCATCTACTTCTCATCCCATCTGAATTATATGGCTAATGAAATCTTTACTATCTTCTTTCCCTTCATGAAAAAAAACTGGTATCTGGCAAAAGACTCGCCGTTGACCCAAGTTTGCTGCATACGGTTTCATGTTTAGTTAACAGCTTCATCTGATCATCAAGACATGGCAGATCTTCACCCTCACAATGCTGACCAACAATAAGGGCTTGGGTCGAGAGTGCCTTTGTTGGGAAAAAAATTAGCAACAATTGATGCTTTGGCAGTATAAAATTATTGATCCAATATAACAATTTACATACAGTTTATAGCGGGGTTTTCTCTGTATTTCTGTTTATAAAAACCTCATGATTAGCTGCTGTTGATGGCGACCTACCAACCGCCTCATATAACCTACTGAATACTAGTTTGACGGGGATGCAAGCTACTGTAGTAGGCCCAGACTCTGGTTTGATGAGCCCGTCCATGTGGTAACTGGCACCATCATGTTTTGGCTTATCACTGTGTTTCTGTTCAATGGCAATTGAAGACAGAGTTCTTGTTTTTTGACTAGAGGACAAGCTTACCTTCTTCGGTAGCTTTCTTGGGAACTTTTTATCCGTCGGGGGCCGAGGAATGTGAGGGCTCTTCCTCATTAAACTTGCCTTGTGACCCAAACTCCCTGTATTCGATTTCTTGAATGGTGGCTTTCTTTCATGATCTAAAGGGGGAAGATATTCCGCAGCTTCTTCACTGTCCAATGCTGATGATGGATGAGGGCGTGGAACCCGATAATTGGCCGTCCTCCTAGCAGTCCTCCATACTGGTGGAAGTGCTGTGTCTCCCTCATTATAAAATACTTCATTGCCAAAATCATTTTTGGAAGACAAAAGGATTTCAGATGAACCATCTTCCAGCGCTTCTATTTGGATTGGATGGCCTATTATTGCCTTCCCATTTAACCTACTCATCAGAGAAACAATAGGTACATGCTCTTTTTGATAGCTTGCTTGGACCTTCAAATCCACATCCACCAACATGGTTTTCGTCCTGCCACCAAGGTGATGACGGCCAACAAACACCGGGTCAAAGCACTCACCAGTGTCCTCCCAGTACCCTTTCAAAGAGTCCTGGTCCTCCCAAGCCGAGTCTGTCCAATCAATGATTTCACGGCCAATGTTATTTCGACCTTTGGATGCAGCTCTTGAGGCTAACAAGTATCCTCTGTTCTCAAATCCAACCGTATGGGTCCTAAAATCCTTCTCAATTAAGTCATCCTCATCAAAACCATTGTTGAACTCGTCACTTCTGTGGTAGAAACTCGCATTTTGCCCTGATGCCCTTTGGCTCAAGGTGCTTCCCTTTTCCTCCAGATATGTTCCATCCATGGATCCATTGGAACCTTTTCCATCAGTTACATCCACAGACCTTTTTGTAAGATTGCGAATATTCCTTTTCCCTTTCATTTGCCATTTGGACATTCCCTCACTAGTAGAAACAGGGTCATGAGGATGAAGGTGAGACATGTCACCAGTCAGAGCCAACTCACCAGGCTCCTCACTGCTCATGCTTACATGTTTCCCTTGCACTTCAGATCCTCCCAGAGCTTTCAGTTCTTCATCTGTAGGTACAGCAGCATCTGAAGAACCAAAGAAAACAGATTTGGGCCGATGAGAAAGAAAGACTCGAGGCAGAAGCTTGGAATTATCAACTCAAAAGACATTAAAAAAGAGAAATAAATTCCACAAGAATTGATAGTAAAAAAACTACTTCCACAAGAATAACACCTAAAGCTAAGTTCAGTTGTTTTAAAACACCAATGAAAGTAAAGCTAACTTTTGAAAGTAACTCAAAACACTTGGTACTGATCATACAAAAAAAAAAAAAAAAAAACTCACACACTCTCTTGTTTATTGAGACCTAAGGAGTTGCGTACCAATCGAGCACAAATATAATGATAAACCAACTGTGAGAATAAATCCCAATACGGTTATAAAAACAAAAGGAAAAAAATATATATACAAATGTTAGATGGTTCAGCAGAGCTCTCATACCCATGGGACAAAATAAAAAGAATCGACTGTCTGCAAAAGTAGGGCTTCACCTGCTAGATTTTCTCCTAAACACAATCCACACCCCCAAAGAATATATATATACACATGAATTTGATAAGTTGTGGTACATACCGCATAATCCGCACCATCATGGCCATCTGTGACACACGTCACAAACGACCGTTATCATGTGGATGTAATGGATCATTGTTGTGTGTGTGAGTGTGTGTGAATTATACTTTTGCCATTGTTTCAATGCCTCAGGTGGGCAAGCGGGGCCCTTAGACCTCTAAGAAAGAGGTAGCTACAGTTTGGATATTTAAGTATATTTTAATCCTATATATATATATGACACCGAAATGAACAAACTATGCAAACCTCAATGACCACTTAGGGCCAAAGCTCAAGATGATTCCACTGCAACTATCTTCAAATGAAGGTCCCAATTTTAAATGCCCATCCAATTCTTGGATCACTAATGCAAGGGATACGGAAGACATTATGATTAATGCACTTTCTATTTTTGGAGAACTGTCTTGGAACGAGATATAAACATAAGGTTGAAAAAGGTTCCAAAAAACCTCAATAGTTTCAGTACTAGCATTTAATCTATCATAGTCCTAAACAATTTAACCTCTTCTAGATCATTTCTAATTGATGCAATTTTCAAAATTTAAGAATGCAGAATATTTTTGATAAGCAGAATGCAGAATATGATAGGTTTCAATTATAAATCTCTATGAAACAGCAGCTTGACCCTGTAACATACCCTAGCATTTTAACTCGCCATATGCCTTCACCTGTATACATGTCTGGGGTCTGCCACTCTTCCACTCTGTCACTTCTTTAGATAAATGTATATCAGAAAAGGCAATCGGTCAAAGCCATCAAACTAATCTGTAATTCAGCTTACTTCCATATGCTTGCCTTCATAGGCACAAAAATTTGAATGGAAAGCTTTTCTCCTTCCATGGGTAATGATGACGTGATGTGCAAGCCGCCTCAAGGTGATTTTTTTTTTTTTTTTTAATCAAGGTTTTTTTAACTATAAAATGGGTTGCATCCATGTGGCTTATGTCATAGAGAATGCAGGAAAAAAAAATGGTTGGAATTAACTGTAACGCAAATGTTTCCCCTAACCTTAAATGCTGAAACTATAGCTAACACCAGTGGGTTGCACCAGCCCAAAAATATGTATGGAAAGCGTGAAGCAGGAAGAAATTTTGAATCAAATAAGGAACTTATAGAGAATCTTAATGAAAAATTATAATAAAATGAATATGATTGCTTGAAAATTTTTATGAAAAATTGGCATGCGAACATTAGGGAATAATTAAAGGAATTTTTAAGAAATTGTTTATAAATCATTAGGGGGTCAAGGGTTGAGAAACCTTAAAAAAGAAAGCAATTTTAAAGTTTCCTAAAGTTTCCTAAGCCACTGGAAATCGGAAAAACTCGAGACGAAGGCGAAAAAACAAAAATGCTTTAGAAAGGAATTTATTTCTAAGCAAACATCAGCATTTTTCCTTTCCTTTCCTTCTTTCTTTCCAAGATACCAACAGAGCCGATGTGCCTAACAGTTTTCAAAAGGTTTCCTACAAAATTTCCTAGAGTTTTCCAATGGTTTCCTTTAAGCTCTTCAAAAGTTTTGCCCCAGCTTCGGGAAAGGGTTTTCCAACTTTCTCAGCATATCTACCGAAATATATATCTCAGCAACTAAATATCAAACTAAGCTTTAAAACTCTTACTATTGACGCAGTCTTCAAGAATATCAAGATTTGCCGGTGTTAATCCTGCCAAAGAAGGTCCTATCCTTCGATATTGCACAAAGTGGCTGCTCTTAAGAGTCAAAGACTTGTACTCGGGAATATTATATTGCACATTTTAGTTTGACTTTTAAACTGAACCGAAATCGATAATCTTTGCATACAAAGATTATAAACACCTCAAATCGGTGATTTATGCAAAATGAAAAACGCAAGACACCCTAAGTTTGGGATATTTTTATGGCATTTTTATATTGGATATCAATCAGTGCCTTCTACAAGGGTTGTCACTTCAATAAAAATTGGATGTGGCAATGAATACTGCTGCATTCTTTTTTTTTTCTTTTTTGATGGAGGGGGACTGGGGAGTGGGGAGGGATGGAGGGAGAGAGAGGCCCCCAATGAACAAAACTGTTCAAGGTTCAAGGCCTACTTTACAGGGAAATAATGCCCACCATATAAATTTAATGCCTTCAGTAAATTCAAGCAACGATGAAAATTGCCATGCAGTAGAATAAAATAATTCTTGGGCAGACATAAAAATAAAATAAATTTCTACAGCAGTCATAATGCATGTAATATGCATACTTAAATATATATAACGGTAAAAACTAATAAATCTCTTTGCAGAAGGCATATGCAACTATCTTTCCGGACAAATTATGCAAAAGAACTAAATATGCAGATAACTATGTGTAAAAAAGAGACCGTTTATTGATAAGGAAGAATAATCAAAACTAAACCTGAAAGCACACTCATCTCTTCATCTGAATCTGGTTCTAGATCCTCAGTCTCAGAAGAATCAGATTCATCATCTTCCATCAATCCAGAAGTATTCTCTTCTGTCAAGGAACCAGGAAGAGGATGACAAGTACCCTCTTCAATCTGAGAAGGCGACATCTCCATCTGCCCCAGCACAGATTCGCTTGAAACCAAACAATCACCAGACTCAGGTTGCAAGTACACACATCTGGTCCTCTTTGCCCGACAAATGTTTCCCGTCTGATCCACTCCTGGCACAGAGAGAGAAACAGTACTACTGTCAGGCTGCAAGGAATGAGGAGCTGGTAATTTTGCAGTACTCTGCAATACTTGAACAAGAGGACGGCGTCTATCACGTCTCTTGACAAGGGTATCCTCATTCAACCCTTCATGTGACTTTTTCCTTTTGTCTACAGAATTTTTACCATTGGCATGACTTGTACTTCCCATGCTAACACCACCACTAGAAGGAGCATGAGCATGCTCATCAACTAAAGTTTTCCGAGAACCATTTGAAGAAACAGAAGAATAAAGCTTTCGCTTTAAAGGGGCAATCCTGAGCCCAAAGTCCTGCAAGCCTCTCATCCGAGGTACAGCTTCAGAGTTATCATCTTCCCAGTTCAGTTGATTTCCTTCTTTAGCTTTTTGCAGATAGGGAGGACTGCCCTCCTTCTCACCATTAAGAGACAAATCTAATCCCTTAGAAAGCTGGTGTGGTTTGGCATTTCCAAATTTTCCATTTTCATCTCGCAAACTTTCTGAAGATGTAACTAATTCTTTTTTCACAGAATCAGATAATTTACTGCTCTTAGAATCAGAAGCAATACCTAGTCTCCCTCGTTTCTTATCCACGAGTTCCTTCTCAAGTTCAAGAGCATGAAGAATAGCATCTTCTCGACGTGCATACTTCTCTCTTTTCTTTACAGGCATGCCCTGGGAGGATTCAGCCCTTTCAATACAATCGTCAAACTCACCACATCGAAATGCCTTCACACGTTTGGATTTCTCTAAATTGTACCAATCCCTGAGAAGACAAACCACAAAAATATCTTGATGAAACAGAGTGAAAATAAAACATTACAAAAACAACCATGTATTTCTGAGATGCATCAATAATAGCTTAAAACATTCATTAGGAACACGTGATAACATATACTTTTTCATAGAAAGAGCAAATCTTCAGTAGCAGAAAATTTCATGGATAAAATGCATAATGTGATTTCTTGTTGAGATTTAGGTGTCATTCGATAATTTATGTTTTTCCATTCCAATTACTGGTGCGCACAAAAAAACACTCGAACAATTAACTAAGCTGATTAATTAGCATAACAAAAAATAAGCTATAACATAACAAAAAATAAGTTATAGCATAAAAAATAATAATAATAAATAAGCTATATGATAAATGAATTAGTGAAGGGAGGTATTATGGCAGCAGTGGCAGGCCAGATAATTCTGTAACAAGAATCATCATCTGGGACAAGTCGCGTAACATTTAAAAACGTGCAAGTTGGACAAGCTTTGGGCAAGTTCATCCACTACAGTAACCTCTGAACTGAATCATACATATATCTTCTAACTTATAAATCTGGCGTGTTGGACACTTTAAGAATAATTGGGAAGTTACTGAACTGGGGGAACTCTGGAACGATCAAAGCCAGACTTGTAGCTTACCAAAATAATTATAGTGTTTCCGTGGCATGCATCTTGGACAATTGAAGAGCAGTTTCTCGTTTGGTAGAGGGCCTAGCAGCTCCTTTCATCTGCTACCTTGAAACATTTATCTAGGCATTCTTACCTACTTAAGTGTGTATTTTCAGCTTGGGGCACGCTTCTCTCTTGCTATAATTAGCATTTATTCATTCTGTGTGTTATTTATACGAACAACAAAGAATATATTAATCACAAAAATGTATAAAGAAAGGACAAGAAGTCCTCAATAAAAACAAAGAATAAACAAGCCCAACAACCTACCCAGCCGGGAAAAAAAAAATTCAAACTATCAACAAAAAGAACAATATACGAAAAAACCCCAAATGAACCAAACTCAATCAAAAGAGCTCCAAACAAGGGCACTCAAGGGGGATAAAAATGGCTCATGAAAAATTCCAATGCAGTAGCCCGTCATAGCAAAAAATCTGCTTTCGCATCAGCTGATCTATGAATTCATCTAAAATTCACCCCTATTTGACTAGCGATATCAAAAATTTCTCTCAAAGCATACCAATACATCCATCTACCAGCCAACCCTTCCTTTAGCCACGATATAACCATGTAAGAGAGTCTCCCTTCATAAAAATATCTCTTGTCATAATATTTAGCATGCCTAAAAAGGGTCAGAAGAGTATGTAATAGCAAAACCTTCACCTTTATTCCTAGAGAAACTGAGAAAATTGCTCCTCGTGACTTCTAAACATACCACCAATACCAATAGCACCTAAATTACCAAGGGAGCACCCATCAAAATTAAGTTTCAATTTACCAACAGGGCAGAGGCTTCCAAGCACAAACTTTAACAACTTTCCACATACTTGACAAATAAATTGCATTCCAATCAGCCAAAATGAGAGGAAGAAAGATGCCTTTGAACTATTTAGAAGTAGACACAAAAGAAATACAAGATTCTAATATTTTGCCACAACAAAGAACCAGAAATTTTCCTATCTTAAAAAATTTTATTGTCTCTTTCCCACCAAATACACCACAAATGGCCTACACAACAGATTTTCAAAGGGTCTTGCCTCTTCTCCCACCAAAACCTAGGAGTTCTTCTTTGGATGCACTTCACTTCTCTTCTCTTCTCTTCCCTTCTCTTCTCTCTTCTCTTCTCTTCTTATAATGAATATTGGTTTTCTATCAAAAAAAGGCCCAGCCAAGGTGACGAACAAAGACATGATAGACTATAATTTAATGATTGAGCTAAGTACCAAAAACGAATTCTAGTAGCTAACCCAATTGATTGAAGTGTTTAGTGCAAAATTATGTTCATTTTTGAGTTGGACTAAAATACTATCAAAACATGACATATTAAATTGCATTTTTCTTTTCTAAGGACCTAAACATTAGAATTTATGAAGTTTTATATTAATTTTCCTTCTCTTGTACCTCAATTCTCTGAGCAACCAAACAGAGCCTAAAATACCAGTACCGAGTACCAAAATATATAAAAATAAGCTGAAAACAGAACTTACACACTGGCATCTTCCCTTCCGAGAAGCTTGACCGGAGTTCCTGATCTCGGAGACATAAGATGAGTAGCAGAAAGCTCATCGGGACCGAGTATTTTACCAGGCCACCACGAACCGTTCCTCCTCCGAACCCAAACAATCGAACCAACGCTGCAATCCACCACTCCTGATCCCGAACTCCCCATCTCTCTCTCTCTCTCTCTCTCTCTCTCTGTATATATATATATATAACTCTCTGTAAAAGCTCTCTATCTAAAATCAACAGGTCGGTAAAGATTGGAATCGGAACTCCTCTAAACTCTCTCTCTCTCTCTCTAAAATATATATATATATATAACCTTACTCTCTAAACACTCTCTCTCTCTCTCTAACAAAAAGAAAAGAGACTTCGGAGACCCAAAAGCTCAGCCTCCGGCAAAGCAGAGAGAGAAGCGGTAATCTCGTCGGAGGATCCCAAAACCGCCATTGATGGAGGATCCGATGGGTGCGATTTGGGTTAGGGTTAGGGTTTCCATTCAGATTTGGGGATTTTTCATTTTCTAGGGTTTTGTAGCGGTTTTCATATCGATCCAAAAGGTTTTCACCGTTTCTCCAAAACTCTCTCTTTCTGCTCTCTCTTGCTGGGTTGGAGGGGAGGATTGAATCGCCGGTACAGGCTCACTGACTAACACGCGGAAACTCGCACGAGTTATGCCTGTATGCGAAACGCGTGGTGCACATGCTAGATCTAGATTTGGGTCGGATCTGGGTCGGGTTCACGATTTAAAACTCGCCAGAAACCAAATGAGTTGGAATTTGGAAACCTCAGGTGCTGTTTGGCAAAACCCAAAAACCGGCCAACCCTAATAGGTCTTGTCGTTTGACAACTCTTGTCCAATCATGTAACGGTTTTTATTTCATTAATTTTTTTCCCCTAATACCGGTCCTTCCACGTACCAACAAAAAGTTGATAATTGGTATTTGGTACCTACTTCAACATATACCAACAAAATTGAAATCTCTATTTGGGCATTGGGATCCTCTGCTTGGGTGATCCCATACTAGCATCTGCTAGGGTATTGATAACAAGCTGACACATCATTTTTTGACAGATCCAATGGCTGAATTTCACCCAAGGATCAAAACGACATTGTGTAGCATCATTTCACCGAGCCAACTGCTGAAACACCGTTCTGTCAAATTTTTTTGAACCATCATTAAGCAAAACAATACCATTTTTATTTCAGGCTTGTTCCAACGCGCTTCGCTCACACCATTGTTGTCTTCTCTCTCTGGACACATTATCTCTCTTGTTTTCTTCCCAGTAAATCAATATCATAGGGTTCTTCTATCCACACCACTCTCTGTTCTCACATTTCATCTTTATCATTCTTGAAAATCTTGAGGGCAAATCAACATCTCACTTCAGCTTATATACGTGTGTGTGTCTGTATTATATCACTCCATAACAAACCCAAATTCCATTGCTGTATCTTTGCCCAATATTGTTTGATCTGGATATGAATTTGTTTGATCTGGCCATGGATGTTTGACAGGCCCTGTTCTTATTTCATTGAACTTGAGATTAATATTGAGATTGAAGAAATTACAGTCTAAGCTCCATAATAAATCCATGCTCCATTTAATTTTTAGGGAATTTTTATTTTTTTTTTTTTTTTTAATTTTACTTGGGTGGGAAGTTGAAACAATCCTAAAATCAAATCTGGAGTATTTTTGCTTAAGAAAGTTCAAAAAAATTGATGGAACGGCATTTCTGCTTAGTGAAACGGTACTACAAATGTCGTTTTGGTGCGTGGACGAAATCCAGCCGCTGGATCTTTCAAAAAGTGAGGTGTCATCTTGTTATTAATAACCTAGGAGATGCTAGTATGGGAGCACCCAAGCAGAGGATCCCAACGCTCTATTTGGTGCCAAAAAAAATAGTGGAGAGATAAAAATAATTGATTTGTTTTATACAATAGAAAGAGGAGAAAAGAAAGTAGTGGAGGGAAAATTCATCCATTACTAGCAGGAAAATGCTAAACATTCAAAAAAATTACTCTGTATCTTAAAACTGTATCCCAAATGATGTGACAAATAATCCAACCCTTCTTTTATTTAGCAAATTCATTCTTTAATAATAAATAAATGAAAGCTTTGAATTCATTTTGGACACTATTTTGAAAAAAAAGTTTTGGGATGTAAAGCATTCTTCTTATTAAGATACAAGAAAGTTAAAATAAAATGGTTATAAAAATGAGTCATGTGTAATGTGAGAATTGAATATATCGTAGCGGGCAATTTTGGAATAAAAAATGAGTACAACAACGCTACTATTACTCTATATATTAATATAAATGTGGATATATACATAGTGAGCTATCACGTGACGAGTGATATGTATATGTTGAAGGGAACACATATTTTGAGCTCAAATAATAATTTCTCCCACACATGGAATAGGTTCAAAATTGCAATGCTATATATTAAAGGGGAATTTGGCTAAAAGTCCTCATTTAGAAGATTTTCATGCCAAAAGTCATCTCAACAGATTTTTCTTCCTAAAAGTCATTTTGGCATGAATTGGACAAAAATACCCCTTCTTTGTAACAACCTTCAACGCCACCTACACCCCCAACCCCAGGTTCACTACGTCACACCCCGTAGTGACCTGCGTCAGTTTCCTACGCCGGAAATGCAGGTCACTACGCCAACGCAAGTTACTATGCCGGAAAATACAGGTCACTTCGCCGGAAAACAAAGGTCACTACGCCAAAAAAAAAAAAAAAAATCTTTCTTTTTCCTACATTTTCCAACCAACCAAACAAAAATTTAATTAAAGAAACTTTTTTTTTCCTTACATTTTCCAATCAACTAAACAAAAGAAAAAGTTAATAATCAGGAGGTGAAGTTGAATCCGTGGATCTCGTTGAATAATCAGCCGTTGTGGATTCTGTTACACATCCTTTATTGACTGATCTTGACTAGGTCCTATGCTCAAGTTCAAGCAAAGAAAGTAGCTTCTCTCTAGTTGAACGTGTGTAGCCATGTGCTGAATGTTAAGGCACGAAGTACGCATATGAGCTTACTTGTTTCATTCGTGGAGCTAGTTTCATCAGAAGCAATGAGGGGAGCCGCAGCAGAGGCAAGTACGGCAGCCACAGTGGATTATGAAGAAAAAGATTAACCAAATTTGATGAGAGAGAAAAGAAAAGAGAGTAGAGATCTTCATGTGAATACTGATCCATTCTTGTGAGCGCAGGCGATCTACATCTGCTTAGTCGATCACCGCTTCGTTCTGTATCTGCTTCGTCGATCTGCATCTACTTCATCAATCTACATCTGTGTCAACTCGCCGATGATAGAGAAGGCCGATCTGGATCTGCTTCATCGATCACTGCTTCGTTCAAATAAGAAGAAGATCACCAGTCCGGCCATGGCTTCTCCATCGTAAAGATGAGAAGAAGCCATGGCAGAAAAAAGTAAAGATGAGAAGGTCACTTCGGGTAAGGGCATTTTAGTCCGCAAAATAAATAAATTAAAAAAAAAAGGACCTTAGGCAGTAAAACACTTCAAATTAGGACTTTTCAAAATAAAAAAAGTATAAGGGGACTTTATCAAATAAGAAAGTATAAAAAAGGACTTTACACCAATTATCTGTATATTAAATTAGGCCTTTAGACTCTAGGTTTGGATGGTTCCATGAATTTGTGTTTGGGTTGGGTAACTCTTGGCGCCATCCAACTAATGTGCACCCAAATTTAGGTAATATGGGTTAATTGAGGGGTCCCTTTTTTGAACCAATTGTATGCTAAAGGGTGACAAAAGTCAACAAAAATAGTGTCCACCAATCAAAATTCAAGCAAATTTGCCCTAAAGAATTGACAAGAAGAAAAGGTTTGCTAAGTATGTGAAAATTATTGTTTTGCATATTTCAAACCGTACATGTTATTTTTTCCTTCATGAGACGAATGGAAGTATTGAAATTGCATTAAATGTGATTTAGACATGTAATTGACCAAGTTAGCATATGTTTATAGAAGTTTATGTTAGCACGAATGTATATAATTGTGGAATGTATATTTTGAAAAACTAACTATTGAATTAGATAGTGTACTTATTCATGTCATATATACCAAAAATCACAGTGATTCAACGAGCGGTTTCTTAAAAATGTCATTAGAAAAAATTGTACAATTTTTCATAATTAATTAATTATATTTTGAAATTCTTACATTGGATCACTGTGATTTTGGTACATATGACATTTACAAAAATGCTATAGCACCAGACACTTTAACTTGAAAAAAAAAAAATGCTTGGAGTGGTATGTGAAAAAGATAGAATCGGTTTGAGATGGGTGACCTCATCACTTAAAGCAGGACACGTCAAGGTGATTTTTAATTTCAATTAAAGTGTCTTGTGGTATAGCATTTTTCATGACTTTTATAAGTACACTATCTAATCCAATTATTAATTTTTCATAAGGGAAAATACAGAAAATCCCTAATCAATTATCACCTTGTGACACTTTACCCTCTTCAACTATGGGTTTGGATTTGCTGTTGATCCACCGTGCGATGTGTGACACTAAGGCTCATTTAGCAAACCAAAGGTTGAGGATCAAAACGCATGACGTTGGAGTCGTTTTGGGCAAATACGATTTTGATGCCCGAGAGAATAAGACAGTTCCTACCAATGTTATCAAACCCGGACCAGCCCGGCCGGTTCAACCGGTTGAACTGGAAACAGGTCCCCTTTCCGGTTTGGTTTAACCCACAAAACCCATTTAATTCAAAAACTGCTATCTTTTGCAAAATCCTGTTAAAAGAACCATCGTATTTTTTTTAAGGTACTAAAATGACTAAAATAGCCCCAATTTTTTTAAAATCTCTCGCCAAAAAGGCTAAAAAGACAAATTAGTCTAAAAAAACTCAAATAGCAAAAAGAAACCCAAGGTGCTAAACCCATTCAATTCACAAAAACTCATTCAATTCAACCAGGAACTTGTCTCCTTTCCGGTTGGTTTAACCCACAAAAATTCATTCAATTCAAAAACCGCTCTCTTTTGTAAAATCCAGTCAACTTGGTTAAAAGAACCGGCGTATTTTTTTATTTTTTTTTAAATGTGCTAAAATGACTAAAATAACTCCAATCTTTTTAAAACCTCTCGCTAAAAAGACAAATTAGTCTAAAAAATCTCAAATAGCAAAAAGAAACTCAAGCACCTAATTTAATAATACAATATTCTTATCTTGCATTTTAAAAAATATATATAATAAAGATTAATCAATAGTAATTGTCAATTATCAATTTTGATGACTGCACATAAATTCAAATATATGAATTGATTGTACAAATATTTTTAAAAAATTATATTTTAAATCATTTATATCTTTTATTTTAATAAATAAATAATATATTTATGATGTCACAATGATGTTAGGGTCACTCCGATTAAACCGATAGTTGAATAGATTATTCCTTAACCGATATCCTTTTCGATTCCATTAACGGTTGGGTTTTAAAACATCGGCTACTACTAATATTTTCGATTCCATTGACGGTCGGGTTTTTAAAACATTGGGGCTCCTACTAATAGAGAAAATGGGTTCCTGCTAATGGAGAATACAAGGGATACGAAACATATACCTCTCCTAAAACGCATCCACCACACAAGTTTCGGTTTCTTCGTCTCTCATTCGATCGCCCAACACCCATAATAACTCTAGAGAGAGAAACTCTCCTGATCCGAGATTTGTATGAAATGATTTTGGTTGTAAATGATTTTGCTTATAACCAATCAAACTGAGCATTAGTTATATGAACACTGTATGTGGAGTTGGGCTTTTTTGGTTTTTTTGTTTTGTTTTGTTTTTTGGTTTTTTTTTTTTTTTGGTTTTTTAAGTTGAAATGTTTATTTTCTTTTATACTCTGCTTGGTTGCCGAGAAAGTTGTAGGAAAAGAAAATAAATAATGAATTCGAATATTGTTTTCTTTTCCTTTTATATTGGGACTCAGAGATTTCCACTTTCAGCAGAGAAGACAGAGATTTCCACAAAATAAATTGAGCTTTTCATATTCTGGGAACCAAAACAGTTTCTTTTCTTTTCCTCTATTTTCTCAGTGACCAAACAGAGGGTTCATGTTTTTGTTGGCCGGACTTTCATACATAATATATATGTATAAAGTTTTGAATTTAATTTTGAGTCTCAACCGTTTTGTTTGGAATTTCTGACACCTTGATTTTGAGAGTTGAATGGTTAAGTTAGATGGATGAATCAAAAGATAAAGAAATGCGTGAAATGCGAGGTTGATTGTGAGAAGGGTTTGAAGATTATGGGGTTTGAACATTGTGGCAGGAAAGTGTTTTTGTTTAACATGATCCAACTAATAGGCTTGATTTTGAAGCAGATGTATCATGTATGTAGGGATGAGAGCTAGAAGCAGAGTGGCTGACTATGATATATTCTCTTCGTCTAAATTTTTTTAAATGGTTGTTAAAATTGTCAAGCATGTGTCTGATTTGCTTTCTTGAATGGAATACAAACCAGAAGATTATTGCCAAACCATCATAGATTGTATTAAAAAGAAAATATTGATCACTTTAACATCTTGTGAACCCCATTGCCTCAATTATCAAGGAAAAGTGACCCAAAAAAAAAAGAAAAAACCCCATCAAAATTGGTATTGGTTGAGCAGGAAAAAGAACAAGAAAACTTAACAGGATGACAAACCAAGGTTTGAACCCCAAAAATGCTAAATAAGAAGAACCAGACACAAAGTGGTGTCTCTGAGACTCGCAAATCTTTCCCTTCCTTCATGTAATGTAGATGGATGCATTCAGTTTTCCTCCTTTTCTGATTCACCTGCAGCCCCCCTACAATTCTCTGTCAGCATTTGCAAGGCTGGTCTCGTCTTCACCACCTGCTGCTGCCCATTATTTAACAAGAAACAGTGTTACTATGAGATATATATATAGCACAATGACTTGATAGATAACAATTTCTACCAGAGGTTATAGAAGAGTTGGAAAAAATAATTCTGGCCTCACCTTGATGACATTTTTATTGTCGTCATTGTCGCTCATCTTATTCCTTATCTGTAGTTTTTCTTTCAGCATCTTTGTCAGCTGTCTTAGACTCTCATCGTGCAAGGACTTCGTTGTAATATTATCCTCAACAGTGTCTTTCTTCCTGATTTTCTTCCCCTTCTCTATTTTAAGTCCCACTTTTCTTCCACTGTTATCAATGTTTTCCTTGTTATCATCGGAAACATGGGTCATCCTTTGAATTGTGGTCTGTTTCTTACTCGAAGATTTACTCGGTGTCAACTGAGTAGTAAGACGAGGAATGTGACCCAGAACAGGATCAACTGCCCAATTCGAAAATGGGATTTCGCCTATGTCTTTGCCATCAGAAACCTTAGGACGAAGATGACTCATTCGCTTGACAGAAGAAGCTGGAGACCTGTTCAAGGATGGAGGGCATTCATGTGTTGCTGTGACAGTTTGTTCTGCCCCAATTTGATGGACATCAACCCAAGTTTCGGGTATTGGATCCTCAGCAAAACAGAGAGTATTGTCCTTGGAAATTGGATCAGCTGGCAAAGTAGAGACTGGGATTTCAACTGTGTCTTTAGCATCAGATTCCAATGAAGAGGATTCATGGGTTGTTGTCATGACAAGTTTTTCCACTTCAATGTTATAAACACCGTCATCAACCCATGCTTCAGAATCGCACCTTTCCATCTCAGACATTGGCATTGAGTAAGCCATAACACCGTCAAAATTCATGCTCTCTTGAACAGCAAAATCAACTGCAACCTGTAGTTCCAATTGATCAGTGAGAGGCTTATCAGATCCCAATTCAGTATCTACTGTTGTTTCACTAGATATTGCATCAGTGGCATTCTTTGAATCGGTAATTAGTTTATTAGAATCCTCCTCGGATTTTTCATAGCCAAGAAACTCTGGCATTTTGGGTTCTTTCTCGATTCCCAACAGCTCTGAACAAACCATCTGCCCTTCAGGATCTTGCCCATTCTCTGATATCAAGACCTCATTCAACTTCTCAGCATCAGAGAGGACCATAGTAACTGGAAAATCTTCTGGTCCTGCAATGTGATCATCATCAAGTTCAGAAAAACATAGAAACAACATAAGTACAGAAAACTAAGAACACCATATGAATCAAAATGAACCAATTGTTTATAACTAGTATCTACCATTTTTCTCTATAATTTCATCATTTAGATCTATTGCCTTTTCCGAGTTTTCACCCAACTGAACATCTGATTCATCTAATTCATCAGCTCTCTGACAGCCCACTTCTGGTTTTGTCTGTAAATCAGCTTCTGCATATATAGAAAACATATATAAGAAATAATGAATTAAGAACACGATATTAACATTGGACTGAACCGAAAGCAGCTCACCCTTGTTCTCATCACGGGCTTCATCTTCTACATTTCTCTCCCTGTCCATCAATTTGTTGGAAATTTCATCTGCACTCGAAACAACTGGGAAGTCATCAAATAGCCCAGAACCCTCTTCTTGGTTCGCCTTCAAATCATCTTCTTCACAGTCACTGATCTCTTTAACTTCATCTTTCAAATCACTTAAATTCTCGGGCAACCCATTTAACTTTCTACCAAAAACATCTGAAACGTCGGTCCTCTCCAAACCCTCTACTGATATTGTCTGAGAATCTTCTCCTGAATTATAATCAGTGTCAGAAAACCTGAAACCTTTGACCCCTCAAGTTGGTTGCTGAGAAAACCGAGTACAAGAAAATAAGATAGGAAAACATTTGAATCTTTATGCTGTTTTAGTTTTGCCAAATATCAGCGGTAGGATCAAGTGAGTGGAGGTTTCTTTTCTTTTCCTACCGTTTCCCAGCAACCAAACAAACCATAAGAATAAACTGTAAATGCATAACATTAATGGATTGTTCTCATGGACAATTATGACAAGCAAGAACCAAACATACCCATATTCTCTTGAACTGCATTTGAATTATCGGAAAAATCATCAATCTTTACTGGCTCTGTTCTTCCTCTCTCCTTCAGACTCAACTCAGCCATTTTCCTCTCAGCCAACCTCACCGAGTGCCTAGTGCTGTACACTCGCTGCACTGAACTTTCCACCTGAGTTGCTTCTTGGGCTTCCATTTTCCGGCGAGCCGAAGCCACCGCCCCCCTCTTCCGGCTGCCGGGCACTGCCGATGTTCCTAGCACATCTTTCTTGTCTTCCTCTGCCTCTCCAGCAATTCTTCTCCCCGTTCCACGGCGAGTTTGGGTTAAAGGCTGTGAGCTTTCGGGTTCCTTAATGGGTCTTCTTCGAGTTGAGGTTCTGCACACCGTACGAGGTATATCCGGAGATCCGTTGGCTGGCTTCTCCGGGGATTGCGGGTTTTCAGATTCGGATGGATTCGTGAACTCATCGATTCCTTCGACCTGATACATTCATTTGAAAGAAAATTAAAACAAAATAAAATAAAGACGACACTCCGTTTGGTCACTGAGAAAATATAGGAAAATAATTTAGGATAATAAAAGAAAATAAGAGAGAAAGAAAACTTGGAATCTTACGACACCCAATTACTCTATTACTAAATGGGTTTTAAAGGATTGAAGAAAAGACAAATCTTGCAGAGAAAAATCTCAACAACAAAAAAAACCCACCAGTTTGGTTTCCGAGAAAACGAAGGAAAAGAAAAGGAAATAATGGAATCTTCAATTGGGCTGGATTTGATCTGGCTATTTTAAGATTCGCAGTTTTCTTTTCTTTTCCAACGATTTGTTGGCAACCAAACGGAGATTAAGGAAAAATATAACATGGGTTTTAAAGGATTGAACGAAAAAGATTACATGTTGAAGAGCTTTGAGAGCATCAGCCATTGCAATGTTGGTCATGTTGGCTGCAATTTTATTCTTCTTGCAGAGAGCTTGGAGTTCTCTCCTTGCGAGGCTGTGAAAATCCATGGCTGAAAATGAAGAATAGAGAAATGTTTGTGTTTGATGGAAGGGATTGATAGATCTGTTGCGGAAGAGAGATAAAGAGAGGGTGAGGTTTTTGGAGGCGGCGGTGAGGGGGGTATATGTATAGGAAAGGATAGAAAGAGACGTTTGGAGCCATTCTCAAAATATGACCGTTGGAGCGGTGTAGGGTTTTCAATTTGAAATTTGAATTATGATTGGAGTTTTTTAGTTTAAATTTCTTTTAATTTTTTATTTCGGAATAAAGAATTGAGATTTGTCAATTTGGGCTACCGAAAAGATTTGGAAGGATGAAGAGATTGTATGGTTCCATTTGAACTTCATCTTCTTTTAATAATTAAATATACCCTTATTTAAAATACCCTTTCAAATGAGTGCATGATCAATCTTGTAGGATAATCTAAATATTTACAATTCAATTTGCTTTAATTTTATTTTTAATTTTGTAAAAGAGTAACAATTGCAGCCATTAATCACCGCAAGAAAGAAATGATATGAATTTTCATAACTATCCATTGATAATTTTCCAAAATTACACTCATTTTCTTCTTGCAGCGATCGATACCTATAGCAATTGATTGTAAAGATGTATAGCATTACTCTATTATCATATGACCAAAAAACATTGAAAGGTAATTCTTTCCATAAGAGCCAACACATGTGCACCCTCCTCATTATTTTTATAAACCTAACAAATTAATTATCTATACTATGGTTATGCTCATGTAAAGATGTCTTGATATAACTTATATCAGTTCATTAAATTTTGCTTTTAAAATTCATCAAATTTAATCATAATCTATAAAGTGACCTTTCAATACTTACCCATTAGATGTATTTCAAATGTCAAAATATGGGTGTGTTTTATTTTATAGCATTTTTAGAAGAACATAACCGATCTATACTACTACACAAATACAAAAAAAGGCTTGGTGTTTTTTCCTTTCGTCTCCTATGTGGTTCGTTTGGTCAAATTATCAGTCATTGAATGAACATTTTTTACTCGAGTGCAAAATGTAATTTGATTTTATTTACTTGAATTTGATTTCTAATGTTTTTTTCCCTCTCTGATTGATATAAATTGTTCTTTGGCAGTTTATAATAACAAGTGAACTTTAAGGGGTCGTGTCATCACTGCAGAAGTGAAGCAAAAACCATGACAGTATGACACCACAAGATTATTCACTAGCCTTTCTCAAGTATGTCACTTTTGAAGGATTTGGGCATCTCCAATAGTGCATTCATTTTTTTTTCCTTCACAAGTCAAATTTTGAAGGAAAAAAATGTTTTTCTAATTTTTGGCTTTGACTTTGATGGGAGTTGTTCCAGTAATGCATCCATAAAATTTTGGCCCGACCATCTACTTTCCACTTCTACTCTCATTCTTTCTTATCAATTACATCAAATGCCCTTCATTCATTTCTCTTTCTCCAACCACCAATAATTTAATTTAACAATTTAAATTAATATTATTAAATTAATAAAAAATAATTATTACATATATCTGTTGGTCACCCACATTGTCAAAACATATATCTCTCTCTCACCCTATCTTCTGTTCCCATCCAAAACCCATTTCCAAAACTCATTTCCACGATCTACTCTCTCTCTCTCTCCCTATCTCTCTCTTCAGCAAACTTGTCCAAAACCCATGCCAGGGCACGTCTCTCTCTCTCTCCTTTTCTCTCCCTATCTCTTTATTTTCTCCCATTCTCTTGTGTCTCATCTTTGCCATCAGTAGGGGCTGTTGATCGGAGTGACGAAACGGTGAGACTCTTTGGGTTTTGATCCATCATGATGAACCGTTGAGAGAGTGTTGGTTCTGATCGAGATTGAGATTGAGAAGGAGAACGAGTTGGTTCTGATCGGCGTAAGAAGAAGAGTGGGTTCTGATCAGCGTAAGAACGAGTGGGTTCATGGATGATGGAGGTCAGGTGAGATTTTGAGGGCTTCCCATAACGAAGACGAAGGAGAAGGGGTCTGATTTCTGCTACGGCGACACCATTGAAGGCAAAGAGGTAAGTTTGCAAAAAAAGTTATGATTTTTTTCCGTCTCTACCTGCAATGACTGGTTCTACTTCTTGATTTTTATTTTATTTTATTTTTTTTCAATAAGATTAGGGCCCTGTTTGATTATAGAAAGTGTTTTACAATAAGAATGAAATTTTTTTAGAATTTTCTGTTGATGCTTGTTTACTGAGAAAGTTGGGAAAGTGAGGGAAAATCAGGGAAAGTGAGAAAAAATGATACCAATCGTTTTGTTGATTGATGAGGAAAAAAGGGGCTTTTGCTCCACTTTGCTAAGTTTGGCTGAATTACAGTGAGCATCCATATTTGGACAAATATGGATAGCTACTGTAGCAGCTTCAAATTTGGAGGGGGGATATGGCTAGACTACTGGAGCTGTTTTTTTGCCAAAATTGCCAAATTTTGGCTTTGAATGTAGCTTTAGCTACATTGCTGGAGATGCCCTAAGAGGAACAAACAGCTACCATACAACATAAAATTTGAGATTGCAATACAAGGGAAACCGAATGCAAGGCAATAGACTAATAAAGGAATAGTGATGATGAAAACATTCTCATTTGAAATCCATCAAGTGAAAATTATCTCACATATAGTGAGAAACCCCATAGAAGTGATGCTAGAACAGCAAAATGGCATTTTCTGTTAATGGCTTCCAATATTTGCTGACCACAGCAATATACAATTTTTTTCCTAGGATCTTTATATAGTCCAATAGCAGCAAGATGATCAAAGATAATAAAATAAATAAATAAACAAAACAAAAGGATATACATCAAAAATCAATAACAGGCCGTGCTTTTACGCATTGGATTAGTGCAACAAAAAAAAAAATAAAAATAAAAAGGGTAATCACTAAAACTCAAAGATGGGCACCACAATCTCTCTATACGCCTTGTGGTAGCACTTCACTTTCTATGCCGGCATCACCTGGAAGGGAGTTCTGACTGTTGACCGCTCAAAGCTGCATTTGATGAATTAGAAGGGAGGGACCCGTTATCTTGAGATTGTGGGCAACCCCACTTTGGCTCTGCATCAGATGGCTCCACGACATGTACTACACCATCACTCATGCCCAGTGCAATCTGGTTGGGTTCAGATGGATGGGCTGCTATAACTGAAGGATATACAGTGCCGCTGCTGCAGAAGAAATCTGTTGTTAGTAGCAAATTCTAACCCTTGAAGATTCTTAGGTACTTTCGATAGGAAGTGAAATTATAAACATTCAGGATGTTTTCGATGGAAGACAAAGGGTAAGAAAATTTTAAGTTAGGAGCCCCCTTTAACAATATCCTTGACATACCTGACAGCAGAGGAAGGTAGGTAAGCAGAAGGTGCTATTCGACAGCGAAGCCTTAAGCTGTCCGCATCAAAAATACCAACCGCACCATCACAAAAACCAGCATAAACAAGCAAACCATCACATGAATATATTGCACTTGAAATGGGAGCTGAGAGTGAGTCTTTTGGAGACCACTGCAAGAACATTGATCAGTAAAACAGAAGGTTAAATGACCATGGCACGTAGAAGATCATGATTGCAAATTGATATTCAAGACAATAGACTCGATGGGATGATAATAGATATCATTCAACTGACATGTCTAGGCAGTATCTAGTATTGGCCTCTATCAAAAACTCTTGCAAGTCTACATTTCACTGGCACAACCCTTTAAAACTACTACTAACTGAAGAATCTAAGTTCTTCCTCTCCATTTCAAAAGCACTACAAAAACATTTTTGTCTCACATAATTTGTTGCAATCCCAGGGATCTTTCCATTTTGACGCCAAGCTTAAGTTTAGCGCACAGCTTAATGAATCTATGGATTGACCTGTCTTTAATAATATTTTTGGTAACCAGTCTTTAATAATATTTTTGGTAACCAGTCAAAAAGAATGAATTCACAGATGACATCGCTAATAAAGAAACCGACTCACAAACAGTAATGGTAACTTAGCATGAACTAAATCAATAAATGGCAAGGAAATGAAAATACATTAAAAAAAGAGGCATTTTCCAGGGAACATACATATCAAGAACTTTCTAGAAAAACCAACACAGTTTTTCTGAACTACGTAGGAATTCCAAAAGGTCAGCTCCACCTTTGAAACACTCTTACAAAGATAAATAGCCTAGTTTCAGGTAAAAAAAGAAAATAAATAAATTTTAAAAAATAAATAAAAAGTCGAATTCCCATGGCTCCAAACTCATGCCCAACAATTCAACTTGAAATAAGAGAAACTGCCAAATAGTTGGTCTTCAAAGACAGCCTTGATACGCAGTGTAAGTTTCTTAACAGGGCAAATGAAAATTATTCAAACAATGAAAATTCCAATGTTCTACAGTTAATTAATGAAAATTGGATTGACAAAGATCCTGAAATTTATTTCGAGTTGTAAAAAAATATTAATAGTAATAATGATACAGAGCTTTACTGCACGAGGTCTTCACAAGGCTTTCAGGAAATTTAAATGAAAAAAAAGAGGGAATAACATTCAAATTGTATAAAGGATAACATATTTCAAGAGGGCACTTGGGTAAAAAAAATATCTATCGCAAGGGCAGTGTTTTAGGCTTTTGAATTTTCTTTTGTATGGACCACCAAGCAAGACAGGATGCATTGACAATGTTGTAGTAACCATCTGACACCGGCCAGGCATGTGTAGTCTGGTCAAAAAAGAGAGGGCGAGGACTTGCTCACTATATACCTTCCTCTGGAAGAGATTTCTTATCTATATTATTTCCATCTTCTAATAAAACTTCACATATAATAAATCATGATGATATTAATCATAGTAACCTATGTTGTAAGTCTTCTTTGGGCCATCGGATGAGTTCAAATTTTTGGGCCCACTAGGTCTTTGCTATAATAATGGTTAAGGAACTCCATGCGCCCGCCTCCCCCCCCCCCCCCCCCTAGAGTATATATATATATATATATATATACACACACACACACCCGGATATTAAAAAAAAATCTAATTGTACTGGTATTACAGAAGATTAATTAATAAGGTACTAGGGCTGTGAGCTACAGATCTTACCGAGCGCAAACATTCAAGCTTGCTGTCATACACAGCGACTTGGCTTTCATGGACAACCAGCAGATGAGTTTGATCATTATGAAACTGGACTTTAGTTTCTCCTACCAATGAGGATGGACGACCAGCTGGTGATTGTATGAACCTTGATTTCTTTTTCTCCCATTGATCAATGCTCCACACAAATAACTGCAATTCAATCATGCAAATAAAACGGCATATGAGTGTGTTTTACAAGTCAACTAATCATAATCTATTACTATATATAAAAGAGTGAATGTTGGAAAGACTTTTGATTGACCAAAATATCCCTATATAATTGTAAAAGTACACAAATAGACATTGTCTCATAAAATTCCACCCATTACAATAAATAGGATTTCTAATTAAATTAAAATTACCTAAGGATATGAATTTATTTTTAAGTCTAACTCAATTTTTCAAACATAGTGTCACTAAATTTCATCAATAAAATTTTGTTAATATGAAAGTCTAATAAATAGAGTAAAAATATTTTTAATCAAAATAAATTTCTTTCAACTGCTAATTCATTTATAGATGAAACATGATTTTTCAAACAATTAATTAATATAAAATACCAAATAAATTACTCTTTATTATACATTAATACGAATAGAAAAACAAATGTAGTTTTGCTAATATTTTTAGTAATCATTTTAAAATATATATATATAATATAATATAAAATTTTTATAGTTTATGAAGTTCTTATGTATTGATTTAGTATCATTTTTATACAATTTAGATCTCGCAAGCTTTTTAATGATAAATTTCAATAACCTTGAATATTTTATTTTAATTGCATTGTTCAAATTATATTTGATTTTTAAGAAATATTTTTTTCATGCAATAATTTATACGTGCAACGCACGTGGTGCATTTCTAGTTTAGCAAATACCACAAAGGAGAAGAGTTCAACAGAGAAGGGTTTAATAGAAGTACGCCAATTTTCTTATTTACAACCAAAAGTAGGAATTCCATTCCTATTAAGGCTGATAGCTAATGTAAGGAATTCTGTGTCCATAAGAACATATGATGGAATAATATTATATTTAATCAACCACAGACCTGTGCATCAGCCCCTGAAGATACCAGTGCATTTAAAGTTTGGGAAAATGCAAGCCCTGTTATTCGTTTCTGGTGCCCCTTCAGTTTGGTCTTGACCTGCCAACATGATCCAAATAAAGAATAAGCATGTTTCTAGAACCAGACAAATCACAAAAAAGCTTTAAATCATTCAGTGGCAGATGCTTAAAGAATTTCAAGGGAATAACTTGGACCCTTGATTTGCAAAATAAGAACAACCATTAGCCTGCCATTTCCCCTGTTATTAGTATTTGCCCATAATTGATCAAATTTCTCTCACATTCATCAGATTATGGGAAAAAAATTTCAAGGAAAATACAGATCTTATAAAATCATATAGATTATAGATAATTAACGATACAATTGCCCACAAAGAATTTTATGGTTTGCATTAATAATGATACAACATCCAAAAAGAATTTGCAGTTCGCATTTACAGCTGGAAAACACTCAATGATCTAAAATGGTTCTAAAGCTAAACCACAATCATGCATCAACAAACAGTAGCATAGTAGTGTCCGGATGGTTTGTCTCAAATCTTTTAAAATTTCAAGGGACCAAATAGGTTTGCTTTAAAAGAACAAGCATGAATTAACACCATGAACATATGAAAGATATAATCCTAAGCATATTAATTTTATCATTGTACTCCTCAATGAAACAATGATTAATAAAGCTGAAAATGTGTGTGTGTGTGTGTGTGTGTACATATATGCAACCAAGAGAGATGCTAACCTCATCAACTCTGACATTGTATATTTGAATTGTAGAATCCTCCATTCCAATGGCAATAATATTATTATCTTGTGGATGGAATGCCAAAAAAGTGGCTGCAGGAGGTGGGGACATGAATGTTGTCATGACCTGAGAAGCAATAATCAGGAAATTTTAGTCATACGAAATATAACTTGTGAGAGAATAATTGCATTACAAACATGAGAACTAAAATTTCTTAAAAAAGAAAGAGAGAGAAATAAACTTCAAGAGTTTTATAAGTCAGCAAACAATAGAAGCAGCAGATAATAGACCTTAAATGTCATCATGTTGAACAAAGAGACCTTCCCACCAGATGCAGACATTACATAAGAATCATTTTTAGATAAAGCAATGCATGCAGCAGACTCTTCAGCTGGGCTAGTGTCACTTATGTCATTAGTCATATGAATTCCATTGGAAGGCTGCCACAACTGTGGCACAACATATGCCGTAGACTGAAAAAGTGAAAAGTACGAAGTGCAGTGCTATTAGAAATAAAACCAACAAAATTATATAAAAGATAGAGAATCATCACTTATAAAAAAAACAAATAGCAAACCTTCCCAAACTGATTCCTTTCATTACGCTGCCATTTCCAAAGCTTGTGAGCAGCATTGGAGGCAAGGGCTAATAGGGCTAAACCAGAGTTAGTGTAGATCAGTCGAACAACCTGCAATCCATAATAAACTTTCCTCAATCCTGGGTTTCGGAAAAATAGAAGTCACAAAATAGCATAAAAGAATAGTTTATAATAAATTAAAAAGATTAAAGCAGAGCCATTAGCACATTCAAGTCCCATTATTGCCAAAACCATGAAGTACTACCAGGATCAGGAATGTTATTGATTTAAATACTTAATTTTAGGAAAAAAAAAACAAAATAAAAAACAAAAAAGTCAAGTCTGCCATAAGTCCATGAAAAAATACGTGAACAGAAAGCTAATAAACAGTGGGCCCTGCAATAGATTCAAGAAAATACATGTACGGAATGAAAACAAATAGATGATCATGCTCTTTTATTCCTCTTGGCATTTATTTGTTTTCCTTAAATAGTTAAGTATATTAATTTATTGTGTTGATCTTCCAAACAAAGTTCCTCTTGTTGGAACCACAGACCACCACTTTCCTCTCTCTGACCTTCCTTCTTGTACCTTATTTAACTCCTTTATTTGATGAAGTTCTGCTTATTTTTTGAAAATATTCAACATTTATTTCCTAAAATTCCCCATCCTGTAACCTAATGGATGGCTTTCTTCATCAAGCGTGTCCCTCATCCTTTTTTTTCCAACTCTATTACTTGTTGACAATATCCTTTCAAAATCTTTTCACTTCAAACAAACTCCATACACTTCAAATGTTTGACATTTGTTTAAAAATTACAAATGGTGATGTTATCACATTTATTATTCTTTAGATTAATGGAATCCTTCATCTTTTACCAACTTTCTACCTCTAAGGCTCTCTAGATCCAGCAAATTGTTGGTTTTCTAAATCCAAAAAGGTCTACTTCTTTATTTTTCAGAAGTTGTTGATTGAAGTTAGAACTCCTGTTGTGACATTCATAATTTTTCCAAGGCTGAAAGGAGTTTGTATACACATGTCTTCATTGTAGGTGTCCTTCTAGATGCTCTGTGTTGATAAAAGTTTTTTTAAATTACACATTATTGTTCACTTATTACAAATAAATTAGGTTGTTCATGATGATTTTAAACTTTAAATATAATTTTTCAATTTTTCTTTCCACAGTTTTGCTATATAAAGCAGTGATAGCTAAAAATACTACCCCACTCTTCTCCCAACCCCCATCCTGCCCCTGAAAATCCCTTCAAATGTTTCTTCTGAAATCCTTATTCAATTGTTTGGGGAAACTCAAAATCACTGGCTAATTTCCAAAATTATTCTTGGGTGATCATTTTATATTTGGTCCACTAATAACAATGTTTGTTTAACCATTGTTCTATTTGTTCCCATGCATCATAGAACTCAAAACACTAGTATAAAACAAAACAACTAAGAACACATATCATATGGAAGGATTGAAGATATGACATATATTCCCAACACCTTAAAATTGTAAAATTTCAGAGCCTTCTTCCAAGGCTTGTCTACACTATGAAGGATCGAGCAGTTCTGTCAACTAAAGGATTTATCTGGTTATGAGGTAGAGATGTGTCTCGGAAAACTATTCCCATGTAAGAGCACAAACTTCGAAAGGATAACTAACAAAGCCACACACACGTCCACACAACACACACACACACACACACACACAAAGGCCATCACCATACAACCATATGGTTCCAATTTTAACTCAAGTTTCACCAAGCAACCTGCAATCAATTGCAACATTGATAAATTTGATATCACTTCGAATTCTTTTTAACCACCTACCCTGCCTGTAGCCATGGAATCAGGCAATCGTAGAGCTTTCAGTTGGGATGAATCAACTACATCAGGAATTTTCCAGCTCTTAATCTTCTCTACATCATCTGAAATCCTTGGCTTAACATCAACAAGCCTGCTGCCATCCATTGAAGCCTGCAGTGGCACATTGTAAACTCAAAAACCTAGGCAGCACTAACTAGTGCTTGCAACTGGAAAAGCTAAACTTACCAGACTGCTGATAGATACAGCAGGAGGGATCCTATCAGGACGTTCAAGGGTAGGAGCAATGGAAGTAGAAACATTTGCTACCGGACCCAGTGCATTTACAATCAGAGGCTGTAACAAAGTTGCGCATAAAAAAAAAATTAAAAAAAAAGGTTAATTCAATGAAGAAATGATGCCAGATTAGGATTTAAAAAATAGTAGCCGACAGAAAAATAGCTATATGACTATATCAGATAAATTCACAGACCATCTCACATATCAATCAGGCCAGTCAAAAGACCCCTAAAAAAATAAAAATAACACTCAATCACCAAATTCTGTTGAAAATTATTGCTATTTTTATCTGAAATGATTAATTTGTGCCTCCAATAGCAGATTCATGTCACTAATGTATCCTCTATGCTTACGTTAGGTTATTTTTCGGAGTTCGGAGAAATGACTGTAACACTGCAACTGAATGAGAGCTCATAATGATCATTCTCCCATAAATATTAGCAGGAGAAAATATTACTCAGTGAACAATTTATCACACCTTAACATACTGCAATTGATGGCTATTTGCGTTCAAGGCCTGCATCCATGTTATGGCAGGAAAACTGAAAATTTAATAAACAGCTCTCACTTCATGAGAGACAAGAACTAGGTTTACAGTATACAAAGAAGTAGTGCCTAATTTGCTTCAGTATTGCAAAACATGCATTGAGATAACCAGAAAGTGTCCATTTCAATAAAATGCATTTGATTAACATCAGCACCAACACATAAAATTTCGTACAAGAATTTTAGTCTGCAACCCAAGTACTATTGGATTGGTATCAAAGCTTAGTAAATCCCATGGCTCTATTTGAAGCCACCATCAGTGGCAAACATTTTTTCCCTTAACATTTTAACTACGCCTGAACAATCTCCCAGTTCAGCAGTACCATTTTCAGATAAACTCCAATTTTCTAACTGCCTATTTATTGAAAAAGGGTATAATAGCTTAGAAAATCTGTCTCTTTGATCAACATTGAATGATTCTTTCTTTTCTAACTATTTGCATTTTTTTATTGGCTTTGAAGATTTGCGGTAAAAAAACAGGGAGTTTGTGTGGGAAGGTGATCTCTTGTTGGAAATTTAGGCATGATTTAGGGAAGTGGAGATTGAAGGTGGTGAGCGGCAGTCATGGAATGGGGCTCTAGGAAGCAATCAAGAAGGGGATGGAAAATTTTGAGAAACATATTAGGTTTCAGGTCAGTGAGGGCAATTATGACAGATTTTGGAAGAATCTTTGGTACGACATGACAAGGTGGACAGGGAGGCCTTTCCAAATTTATTTCGAGCTGGAGGTGAACGAGGATGCCTTGGGTGAAATATAATTTGAAAGGGGGGATTTTTAATTGGAATATTACCTTTGCCAAACACTTCCACTATTGGGAGGTTGAGAGAGTTATTTTATTTTTTCAAAGTATCTACTTAACAAGAGCAATCAGAGGGCTGAAGAAGGGATCATTTGGAGGTGGAATAGGGATGAAGTATTCTCGGTCAAGTCATTTTTTGGTAAATTAGCTAGGTGGGAGGATCGGGACTTCCCATATTCTTCAATTTGGATCAAGTCAGTGCCCTCCAAGGTGACCTTTTTATGGACAAGACAGCAACTTGCAATGAGTGTTAGAAATTTTATGTCGCCTAATAAGTGTGGTACAAGCAGAGCAGTAGAACAGATGGTTGATCATCTTCTAATACATTGTAAGGTAGCCCTAGCCCTTGAGTAGTGTGTGTGTGTTTTGTGAAATTTGGGGTTGATTGGGCAATGCCAGATATTTTCAAATCCTGCAAAAATAACACTACCTAAGAGTTTTTATTGTTAATAAAAATTACCCTTACGAGAGGTTGATAAACTAACACATTAATTAAGGTTCATGTACTTCACAACTCATTATAGTCTTTAATTTTACCCATGATCTAATCTCTAGAATTTGCCTTTAAAACAGCTAAAATGGTCATTTAACTTTTAATTTGAAACAGTAGAGACAGAAGTATACTAGAAGGATGTTGATGCTTTTTTATTTTAAGCGGGTTCAACTGACATCGAAAAAAGGGTGAAATGGTTTTCTTCATGTCATTATTTATGCTATCTGGTAATGTTCCAATATATGGAATGCACAAAAAAATAAAAAAAAAAATAATAAATAATAAATAAAACAAAACAAAACAAAAGCACAGAGTACCTTAGAATTAAGGGCTTCAGGAGGACCTCGATTTCCCCCAGTAGTCCTGCTCTCCAACATCTTTATCAAGCGCAGACCATCATTGTTGGCTAAAATTTTGATTCCATTTTCATTTGTCGTGACAGCCAACAATGAACCTTCTTTATTGAATCTCAATCTAGGGCTCGCCTGCAGGGAGTTTGGATGAATAACAATACGTGATTTCTCTATTCTTCAACTTAAGTACAATTACGAAGGAAGGGAGGGGGGGAATACTAACTGGCAACCCGCCCTCTGCGTCAACAGCTATCAAGATGTTTGTATTGTCCATATCCCAGAACTTAATTTGAAATTCATCACCAGCAGCCAAGAAACGGTTCCTTGTTGTGTCAAACTGGACTACACCTAAAGACCGCTTCTTAAAACCGGAATACGTCCGTTTAATAGCGCCTTCACTCTCATTCCACTCCACAAGGTGGGATTCACCTTCTTTACTCGTTCCACAAGAAAAGAGCCTGAAAGGAACAATTTAACATTCTAATCAAATATATGTGTGTGTGTGTGTGTGTGGTGTACATAAAAACAATATAACGTCAATGACATTAAAAAAAAATAACAACATAGACTGTCTAATATTAGCACTTTTCAATAAATAGGGCTGGGATAAGACGTCGCCGAAATAAAAAATAATCACTAACAAAAGAGTTTCCTATTCCACTAAATGCTTCCTAATGATTCCATGCATAACAAGATGAACAATGAAAATACAACCAATGAAAGCACATCCAATTCATTGACCACTAGTTCATTAACATCTTTGGGCAAGTGCTTTACCTAGTTCCATCTGCGCTATATTGCATCATAGTGCACCAAAGTCCAGGAGCATCATAGTCGACTCTAGAACCCAAGTAATCATATAGCCAAGCTTTAATCTTTCCATCAACAGCAGTAGAGAAAATAAACTGTGCACAAGTATAAAGTGAGTAGGATAGTATAAATTTTAGAAATGATAGAAGCTATCTGATCCTTTTCGGCTGCCCATTTACTGAGACGGTAAAACAATTTAATTCACCCAAATGTCAACTATAAAAGTACCAAATATATATATAAACATACACACACACACACACACACAAAGCCAATAACCAACTTTTGAAGGAGAATTACCTGGATATTTTCCTTGTAATGAGGGCAGACTGAATAGACAGAGGCTTCATGGCCTTCAAATATATACTGTCTACGTCCAGCAACAGCATCCCATACCTGTTGCAAATGGAACTACAATAAGGAAACCCAATTGTCCTTTTCACACCAAACCGTATGAGGCTCTCAAAGTTTATACCTTAATTGTCTTGTCATCGCCACATGTGACAATACAAAGTTGTTTGTTGGGGTGAGCAAAGGCAATGTCATTAACACCACCAACATGAGCATCAATCTAAAAGATAAGACACGCAGTAAGAAACCGGCACCTTGCCATAGTCATGTAAGAACATTATAATCCGGGAACAGGGCCTACCTCTAAATGGTGTCTTAGTTCTCCAGTTGGATTGTAAGTATATATCTGAACAATATGTTTTGAAAAAGCAACACCTAGAAGATGCAAAAGTGTAACCAACAGCACAATAATGGGATCTAGCAAAAATAAAATTTTAACTAATGAAACACGGCATCAACGCAATAAATTTTAATACATACCAAGTATAAGCCCATCTGGACCCCAAACGCATCGATTGACAGCAATTGTGGCATCATGCAACAATGCCGTCTGGTTATATAATCAGAATCAATAATGGAAAAGACACACACACACACACATGCACACAGAATCAGTTAGTATACTAAATTTCCAACACGATTACTATCAATAGATTATATGGAATACAAGAATACCTCCTACGTAAGAAATAATACCTGCAATGGCATTGAACAAGTTGGGATATCCCAGACCTTGAAAGGCTTATGAGCTAACCTTTCCTGGGATCCAACCTCCCAAAGGCTAATCTCGCCAACATTTGTCCCAACTACATATAAGTAGTTTAAAAATTCAGTAAAAACCGTGAAATATTTGTAAAAAAAGATATCAACACTTTTAATATTTTTCAAAAGACAAGTGATATTGAGCAAAATATATTTCAAGTACCAACCTAGAAGGATAGTTTGTTGCTGTGGATGGAAGTCCATGCTATTGACATTAGATCGTTGATTAAGTTGCCGGACAACAGTTTTAGGAAGATCATCTTGTGAATAGACATTGGAATTATGTGTTACACCAGAAAATGACACCTACAAAACCATTATTGAGCATTTTCAATTTTATGAGCACAAAATACAAATAAAAACAGAAATGATAATTATAGCCACCCTCTATACGAAAGACGGAACAATAATCATAACAGCCAGCAAGCATGAATATTGAGCTTGCAAAATACACTATCTCATTTATCCACACCTCATCAGATTGACCAGTGCGAATACGCTTCATCAAGTGTTCTGATTCAGCTGATTGGTAATCCATCCCTGAAATACCTGTAGGGGTCCTTTGGTGTTTTAAGAATGCAGCTGTACACATTAGAAAATAATTAAACAATGATAATAACTAAGTAGCTTCACCAGGTTTAATATGTCAGAGAAAGATAAAAGCACTACAACCAAAGTCAAAACTACAAAATTATTAAAATATCCACCTGCACCAGAAGGCTGCACAAGACCGGGGGGGCCTGCTGCCACAGCAGCATGAGGTAAAGAAGGATTAGTGCTTGACATCCACCCAGCAATAGCACCAGGAGGGGAAACAACAGGCTGAAATGGCTGCAAGGCAAGGTCAGTGTAAGTATTACATCAAGGTACTGCAAGTTTTACATATGGGGATGAATAGATCCAAATTACATACACTATGGGCACCAATTGGAGGAAATGCCCCAGCCTTAGGAACAGGCCCCATCAGGGGGCTGTTTGATGGAGGAGGAGGACGTGCTCCATTAGTAGTAGCACAAGAATGATCAGTAAAGAGTGTTTTGATATCAGGGTTAGGACGGGGATTCTTGCATAGCTGATGCTGCCAATTCAGACTGAAAAATTCAACCACAAAAGTGAGTCAAAAATAACAACTCCAATCAGGGAAAATAAGATCAACTGCATGCCCAACCTTCAAACTGTCTATTTTATTTATCTGTAACTCGTACAACCATAAATTTAAAAAGTAGCAAGATAGAAACAAAATGGAGATAACTAAACATATATACTAAATACATCTAACGACCAGAACATTGGGTGCAGCAAAAGGTATAATAAAAGAGTAACTGGTCAGAATTTTGCATGGAAAAAAGGATCGATGGATGTGCAACTGGTTATAATTTGAGCCTAGAAAATAGATTAGTTAGACAACCAGAAGTGTTGCTGGTACAATAGAATAAACTAAAGAATATGTATAGGAATAACCTTTGGTTGATTAAGGTCCTTAGTCGTGAACTTTTGAAGGATGGAAATGTAAGCTTGTCACGGAACAGTGGATTTGCTTCAATAAGCTTTTTAAGTTCCATAAGCATAATATTACGAGCCGATTTTGTGTCTCCGTACTTGGAAAGCTGCTCATTTTGCCTGATGAGACAAAACAACCAGCATAAATGAATTAAGACCTATCATACTGCAGACATCATATTTGACAAAGGACCAAAATGATTATACCTAAAGTTATCGAGAGTAAGCAATTGGGTAATTTCCTTGAAAAGTTCTTCATTGAAGGAGGCAAAAACCTTAAGGTCTTTGACAAGTATCTCAACAGCCTTCGCTCGATCCTGCCTGATAACATGGAATAAAACAGAAATTAGCAAAAAATATCACATGCATAAATGTTTAGAAAATGAGTATAGCTGAAGAGAGCACGATAATATGGATAGGTGGTAATACGAGAAAAGATAAAAGAAGGAATGAAAGCGTTCGTAGAAGGTAGGAGTGATTCCAATCGAGAACAAAATGAGGGAAAATAGTTTAAGATGGTTTGGCCATGTGCGGCAAAGACATAGGAATGTATCTGTATGGAAGGATGACTTGATTCAAGTCAAAGGTCCGAAAACGACAATAGAAGGCCCAATATAATATGGTTGACCGTAGCGAGAACAAACATGAGTGCTAAGGATTTAACGGAAGATACAGCCCTTAATAGGATCAAATGGCAAAAAAGGATTCCCATTTAGTTGGGATAAAGGTTTTACTGAGTTGAGTTATCACATGAATGCATATCTTATACAATTTTAAAACGAGCAGTGCAATACAAGCTTAAAATCTTTACTGGAAGCCTATACCAACTGAACCGGTTCAGTATTTCTCTATCAGAATTCAAACAAAATAACCACCATCATGCCATCAATTTGGAAAGTGTTCTTCCCTTCTTTGATTTCGCAACAAAATGACCACCTTTTTCTCATTAACTCGAAATGCATCAATTGGTATAGGCTTGCAGTTTACTCAGTTGATAAGAACAGCATTTTCCCTTTAAATCCTGGAAGTTCAAAAAATGGAGAGCTGCCATAATGAAATTGAAGACTCACCTATCAAGAGCTTCTAAATACTTCTGCTTCCTAATCTCAAAGAAAATCTTCATGGAGTAGCGGTTATCTTCAACCTTTGTGAACCCACACAAATAGCGCTCAACTTCATCCCACTCACCAGCCTGGACTTGATCCTCAAAATATTTCATATTGAAGAAAAATCCCGACTCTTGCTCTAACCTAAAAATTCAAAATCCATAACAACCACATACGTACAGAGGAAAAAAACAGAGCATTAACAATCTATCTAAGCTCAATTCCGAATGGTCCATTTGGTTACTGAGAAAAAGAAGACAGAGAAAAGAAATTAGAACACTGAATCTTAAATGCGTCATTATTTGGGACCCAAGAAAGCAAAGCCTCCACTCGATTGAACCAAGTGTAAAATTGGGCCTAATTTGGACCCATTTTTCGTTCTATACCTATTTTTTGGAGGGGGTGCCAAAACAACAATAACCATAAGATTCAAATTTTCGCTTTCTTTTCTTTTCCACATTTTCTCGGCAACAAAACAGAGTGCAAGACAAAACATCTGAAAAATGGAACAGACTTACTTATGAACTGTTTCCTTAAACTTTTCCTCGTCCAAGAACTGTAAGATTAAAAACACCAGTTCCCTACTCAACGAAGACATCGTCCCGGGTAACCCTAACCGCTCCAGCGCAAAAATTGGGGTGTTAAACAGGAGTACTTAAAAACAAATGTAGTCAAAGCTTTCCCCAAAAGTCCCTCCGAACACCTCTTCGATATGAACAACTTCAACTAACTTCAAGAATATGATGAAATATAAAATACCCAGAAACTAATTCTTCATTAGCTGGTATGAACTCGCTGAAATTTTATTTTACTCGCTTTCAACCTTCATCAAAGAGCTCGTTCAACAAACCAACTTACAGAAATAATCGCTAATCATTCAACCTTCAAATCAGTACAAGAAATGTCTTCATCAAAACAACACAAAAGCCTAATTTCTCAAAAGTAGAACAAGCACAGCAGAACACAAATACCCAACAAAAACAATTTCACCTATTGTTCAACCAACTCCTTCTCACGTAAACCCTAGCATAAACCCTAATTTTCAGCTAGTAGCATAAAGATCCACCAAAGTTAAGCTATATGTATATACGCAGCAAAATATGAAACCACCGCAAGTTCTAGATATGGATTTCACAATATATCAGCAAAAAAATGCAAATACTTGTTGTCCCTTCCGATCCAACTACACGAAAATCATCTGCAAATTTGTACCTCTAGAGACAGAACAGACCGACCTTACTGGTAAACATCAGAACCATTTCTAGGGTTAGGGTTTTTGAAGCTCTTTTTTACTTCTCCTCCTCACGCTTCTATCACTGTTTTGCAGCTAACTCCGCAACAACCCTTTTGTTTCTCTCTCTACACCACTTTCTTCTTTCTATCTCTTGAACTTTGTTTATCTCTCTCTATATGTGTTTGTACTTTTTCTCTCTCTAGGACCTTAAGGCTGTGTTTGTGCTTTCTGGGCTGCTCTCTCTCCAAATACGAACTTTCTATCTCTCTATCACTTTATGTTCCTCTGTCTATATATATATATAGAGAGAGAGAGAGAGAGTTTCTCTCTCTACCTGATTTTATCTGCCTAGTGGACACAGTCTACCCACTTAGTTGATGGACGATGCTGTTTTTAAATGAAGGGTGAAACTTTCTCTCTCTATATATATCTCTATATATGTATGATTCTGGCGATACTTTCAGTCCTTTTATGTCATCACACATAGCCCCCTTATAGGAAAAAGAGCCCCCTATTAGGTCGGCAGTCAGTTCACTACTTCTGTGCCCCTTTTTTATTTCCATTTTTGCCCCTGCTCACTAAATTCAACTACCTACCTATCCAACTGTTCCTTCTCTTCTATCTTTTCCCATCTTACCCTTTTTTGTTCTTGCAAAACATTTTCCTTTTCTCATTTGAAAAATGATCTTTGCATTAAATATTTTCCCATCTTACCCTGTTTTAAAATATTTTACACTAACTTCTACTTATTTGCCATACTAACCTATCATGTCATGTTAGTAAACAAAAAATTTTAATTTGTAAAATTAAGATGCCAAATAAGTTAGTGTAAAAATTGGTATAAATAATTTCTTTTTTGTTTTAACAATTCCTTCTTGATGCATTCTTTTCATGGCCTTTTGGATAAAAGCAAAATAGACAAATTTGATTCATT
>JAESVK010000345.1:992042-1047925 GCA_017140935.1 Hamamelis virginiana | reverse complement strand
GAAAGCTGCCTTTTCGGAGAAGAAGTAAGCATAAATAATGCAGAATTTCTTCCAGCTGACTTCAAACATTGGGCCACTGTTGCAAGGATAAGACATGAATGCAGAACTAGGGCATATGGATTAGTTAATTTGCACTTTATATTACTTGTTTCGCCTGTTTGTGGATCTTTGTTTGAAGATGAAGCGCACAAAGATAATATAGAAAATATCTCCGAAACAATAGTACCATCCCCTCCACCACTGACAACGGTAGTAACAGGTAAGGAACTGGGAAGGCCACAGAGAAGACTTGAAACAATTCCACTATGCAGGCAGCACCGGGTCATAAGCTGAAACATTAAAAATAAAACTATCTTTCATTGAATTGCAGGGATAGAAAGATATTATGCACACATGATGCAAATAATAAAGCTTAGAGACTACTTGAACAATCTGTGTAGATGATGGCTTCTTCAATTACTTCACCACTACAAAAGAATGAAACAAGAAAATGCCTTATATGGAACTTAAAAGGTGAATTACTAAATGTATTTAAGACAAGGAACCGGGAAAATTAGAATATCTAGTCATGAAAATATTTCGGACATGTAAATTAGAAGTTCAAAATATTATTCTCAGTTCTTTTTGTAAGAAGAAATCTATTTATATCTTTCCGTTCCACGCTCTTTTGGGCGACTAACCATGTTTTCCTAATGTTAGAAAATGAGGAGAACTAGCTATATACATTGATCAAAACCCTGACAGGGTTAAAAGAGATTACCAGACACTCAATTTTAAAACCAAATATCATGAAATATTCCAAATATTCATCGAATCCTCCAGGATACTAATAATGATTTGGATAGATAGTGTCCACACAATTATGACTGCTTATCAAACAAGATGCAAAATGAGTTTGTGATCAAAGGAAAAGAGAATGCCCACGCAATTGAGACTGCTTATCAAATCAGGTTCAATTCCACTTCTCACGGAAGGTAGCAAAACCACAATAGCAGATTTGCAATGAATCACATATTCCCATTAATTATAAGCTTGCATATGTTAAACTAAATGGAATTTTAATGATCATGAAAAGGTAACTAAGAATGCCTCAAAGGTCTACTCCAGCAATAAAACAAATAATCAACACTGATTTGAAGTGTTCAGATAAGACTATCAAATTAGAATTACTGGTGCTGTGTACTGAGATAACAAGAGCAAAACTAATAATCTGAGTCTTAAAACAATAAAGTAATCTATTAAAGAAAAATAATGGCTCTTAGAACAAAAAATATATATGTGGCAATGTATGTGAGAAAAGCAACACATCCAACAGAAAGAACAAATTTAATAAAGGCTTAGGTCTCAGAAGACTCTAATACTATATTAGAAAATAAGAAAGTCTAGATAATTTGAATAGATTATATGAGAATTTAAATAGATTATAAGATGCGGCCTGAGAGTGTTTAAATAGATTATAAGACGCAGCCAATTTGAAAACTACATATTGTGATATAATTCCAAATATTTAACATTTACCAAAATACTACTGATGATATGATGTATCACAAAACACAACATTCCAATGCTCCACATCAATTTATCTTTGATCAACGCCCAAAATACACATTTATCAAGCTCCATTGCTTTTAAAGCAAAACTATGATAGAAATTTTTTGTCCGTGCCAGGGAAATAACCACAAGGGGCATTACAAATAGGTAGAACTCATCCAACTTTCCAATAAAAGATTAGTTTCCACTAGAATGATAAGCAATCGAAAAACAGTTTTTATAGCCCAAGCCTGACCCTTTGAAAGTGATTTTAATCAGGAATAGATTTTCTTGGCATCAAACAGAACCAAAGGAAAAAAGAGGAGCATTTACATGACCCATGAATGTCCAAAGAAAGCAAAAGGCTTTGAAAGTTGAAAACTAATGATTCTACACACACATGCAGGACATGAACTTAATTAGTAATAACCAAGTTAAATTAACATAATTTTAATCAGTAAGGATGTTTGCATGCATATATAATGTGTATAGAAAAAGAATAAGAAAAGTGATAAGAAAATAGATAAGCACCTGAATACCAGCAGACAGTGCGGCCTCAAGACGTTGATGAAGGCAATAGTAAATAGCAACCTGTATGGCCTTGGATTTAAGGAATGCTCTTGTCAATGAATCAACAATCTTTGCAGATTCCATCCCAATCATTGAAGCACGGTCATTATCCCTAATGTCAAGTCGGAGTAAAGAATGGCTCCGCATAGAGTATAATGGAAACAAATAGGAATTTTCTTTCACAAAAAGAATTTCCAGTGCATCTATCAATGACCAAATAGCCCTACATGCTTCACAAGCAGCACGCAACAAATTTGAAGAACCAGTTATGAGACTAGAGCCTGAAGTTGCTAAGCACGTACACAAATAATCCACTAAACCAGAAGTTATGGCATGGTCCAAAATCTGTTTCAGAGTTTCATTCACCTGAGGAGCAGAAGCACCCTCAGGAGCCAAAGTTGAAGCAGATGCTTTAAGACCCTGAGCGACTCGAGATAACAAGGCTGTAATGCAAGCAGTTGACTCGTACAAAACTTTTCCGGATGCATCTTCATTACAAGCAATAACCTACAGATTCAACACAATGTGAGAGCTGAAAGCAGGTGCATAAACTGTTGCCCAAGATTAAATAACACCACGGTGAAAAAAAGACCTGTGAAAAGATTTCAACTAAGGCAAACCAGTGACCAAAATATGAACTTCCAATGCCACTTCCACTAATATCTATAAACATTCTGATGATCGAGAAACTCTGCATAATTACGATTTACAACTATGTCAGTCACCATTAATCATCATGCATAAAAAGATGACTAGAAGTAAAACATCTGGTAATCAGAATTCAACAGTGGAAAATTCAGAACTCATCAAGATATTATATCATTGACAAATCAGGAAGCCAAAAGACAAAATTCACCATGAAATTCAGGAAAATCAGGTTGCTTGTCCCATAAACATATTTTAGTGGACAAAAGAAAAATGCATTGGGGAAAAAGGATTATATGTAGATCATTATGGATTTCAAAAAAATTATGATGAAATTGGTAATTAGTGGCAATATTCATAGTTATTTTCTTTGAAGCAATGAGATCATATTGCATAGCCTGAAAAAAAAGGAGCAGAATTAAAAAATACATAAAGAATCATAAAAACTGTCAGAGTGGACTTTTCCAACTATTTCCACTGTATTCAATTCAAAGCATTATGGCCATAGAGAGGCAAGAGATATAAAGGAATATAACATGGAACCAAATTCCTTCATACCTTTGCTGTCAAGTCATTACAAACAGATAACTTCAGGCTAACAACAGCGGCAGTGAACCCAAGAAGTTCACACATTATTTCATCAAGCAACCCACTGGAATGGATAGCGCCAGCTGCAACTAAGTTTGAAAGTATCCTTAATGACTGGGTTGAATTAAAAATGTCTTGATCCCTGTACGGAAAACAATTAAATCTAGCGGATAATGGTATCCAGTACTCTTGCAGATAAATAAAAGCCCTTAATAAAATGTTTTAAGAGCAATGCGAATGGTGAAATTGTAGAAAAGAAACTGCCAAAGAGAAAGTCTCTTATACATGAAATAATTTGTGAAAAAAAAAAAAGTCTTGGCCATGTGTGAACATCAAAACATTACATAATCAAACATACTCATCCCCATGCCCACTGCACAAGCCATGGTGACCTCTTGATCCTGAGGTTTTTAGGATGCCGTTTGTATGCCAACTAAGCAATAGTTTTTCTTTTCACTATATAAAGCAACGCTAAATCTAATATTTATTATAATACTTTTGGGCATGTTCAAATGTATCATGTAAATAAAATTGTTCCACTCTCTATTAGCATTTTAAGGCACGAATCCATCCTATGTTTTGTGATTGATATCTCGTAGTCAGTCCATGTGAAGTTCACCATGGTTGGACTCCACACGTATAACAGAAATTCATGGACCTAGCACTTCACACCAAGGTCTTTATTCGTTAATATGTAGCAACGAGCAAGGGCACTTATAGTATATCACACTAAATTCCTTTGTGTGTATTCTATAGGGGAGTTGATTAAGGTTATGAGTAACAGTATGTTTTGGGTTCAACAGAAGTGAGGATTGTGTGAAACCCAAATTCTCAGAGACACAGTAAAACTACAAATTTTATCTGTTTTCTTATTTGATTGTTCTTTGCTTTAATTTTGTTATGCTCTGCTTCCTGCTAAACAGACTCGAGCTTGTCAACGAGTAGGATTTGGTGCTAATCTAATAAGGTCTGAATTCAAACCCAATTGTATTAATCGGAATTCTTGTTTGAAACTGAATACAACCAATCCCAAGTAATTGTATCCAAGTTCAAATCCGATAATAAATTTTAAAACTGGATTCAATCCCAATGAAAAGAGGATATGTGTTTGAAGTTTTTCTTCTAGTAATGGACACATTTAATCTGGTGAGCTTACCAAGTTATCCTAATAGAAATATATGTGATGTATAAACCTATTCTATGTATTAGCTTTAATCGAATTCAAAAAGTTTAATCCAATTACAATCAAATTTCACTACTCATATTAAAAACAACTACAAATCATTCTGTGATTGGAATTTATTCAGACTGGATTCAGATCATGATCTTACAAATTGGTCATCATCCCAAGTGAAAACAGAAAACGGAGGCCGCATCATTTCATGAAGCCCTAAAAAAGACCCTTTATTTACAGCGCAAATAGTCATTAAAATTACATGTAGAAATTAATTTATGCAATTCAAACTACAATGTAAAGATTCCGTATCCATGCAATGTTCAAACAAGCATCAAAATGCAAATTTAATTAATGTTCACCGCCAGTTAATGGAGCATGCAGCCCAGTTATACTTATACCTGCAAGAATTTTGAGATCCTTTAGACCAATGCTTCAACGGTAGCAAAATAAGTGCTAATGCTTCATTATCTTGACCAATAACTTTTGCACCTTTGACTGTGCGGGAGTTATTTTCCAATCTGTCCAATGGCTGACAACCTGACAGAGATAATACTTATATAAGTTTACCACACAAATCAGTATCATGTGAAATGGGAATATGGGAATTTCTTGATAAATAAAACATTGGAAAAGAAATCAAGGCTAAAAATGAAAACAGGATTCAATCGTGCCACATTGAATTTTGCCTATAAAACTTCGTAATTGGGTAACCTAAAAGACATATAATCACAAAACTGTTAGTTTACGTAGTACATAAAATAGCAGGAAAATACATATAAATTATTTTAAATTATTTTTTTAAAAAAAGAGAGAACGTCAATACCAAAAAACAAAACATGAAGCACAAGAGGAACAAACACGCAATTATTTCTTTGAGCTGTCAAAAGATTGTAGTACTGGATCCAATCTAGTACTTTCTTATGAAAGATCAACTACTAGTAAAACAATAGTTAAGCATTAAAGGCAAAATATGAGCATAGTAGTAAAAAAAAAAAATTGTAAGATACCAACTACTAGTAAAACAATAGTTAAGCATTAAAGGCAAAATATGAGCATATAGAAGTAAAAAAAAAAATGCAAGAACTTCTTGAGGAGCCTAAATAGACACTTACTTAAAAGAACTTTGATCAATTTTAAGTACAAAATATTAGTAACTCTACCTAGCTGGACAACATCATTTGGAACTGCATGTCCACGGAATTCATCATGTGGCAAAGAATTGCCTGTAGCTAAGTTAGGACTATTTGATTGAGCATCACTCTGAAAGCTAGGAGCACTACTGTTCTCAGCAAGAGAATGGCTTTTACCTGTGACAAAGTAATTTATGATAGTTTAAAATAATAATAATAATAATAATTAAAAAAATGAAAAATCTGGATATCTGACATAGACAGTGAAGGCCTCACTCTCAGGACTGCAAACAGTAGATCCAGACAATGTGTGGATGATGTTACCTTCACCCCTCCACGCTTCATCAGTTGTGGCATGCATTTCCTGTCAATGGTTTACCCAATACCAAAGATTCCCATGATTCTATAGCTAAAAATTAAAGAAAAAATTTCTAAAACATGTCTATTATGCAAAATATTACAAAAACACTCGTCTTGATCAGATGGAAAATATGTGACCATAAGTCGTGAGTCCAATCCTGCATTCTGATAATTTTAAAAAATAAAATAAAATAGAAACCATGTATTATAGTAAGATAACATTACCTTGGCCTCTAGTTCTTCTGGTGTTTCTTTGACAAATGGGTGTTCAAGAAGAGCAGGCCAAGTGAGTCTGTTTTGTGGTACCTAATTCCCATGAATTTAAAATCTAAATTAGAAGTCACTGGAAATAAAGATTCAAAATTATCAATGGGAGATAGAAATTATCAAAATACAACCTTATTGAGCAATCCCTTCAGAAAACTTTTGAAATTAGGACTCATATTGTCGGGATATTTAACTGGATCCTGCAAAGTTGCAAGTAAAATTAACTTTTGTTTTTGTACACTACATTTTATACTTGCATAACTTCTACAAGGGTCGAGTAAATGTACCTTAATGATGTGCCGAATCAATGCATATACTGAATTTGTATAAAATGGAGGTTGGCCAACAAATAATTCGTACCTGTTATACCAATATTGACTAGTTTCAGTTCAAGATGAAAAACGAAAACTAAGAAGGCACAAAAAGATAATGAAAAGGGCTAATACCAAGTTGAGATGTATACCCAATTAAATAGGGCATGAGAATATTGGGGAGGAAGATAATTTTTATTATTCTGATATTTTTATTTCTGGAAATGTGAAATGAGCCTGTAAAAATGAATATTTTTTTGACCAAATAAATTGCCTCCAGAGATTTTCTTGTGAGAACTTAAACCAAGATGAAAATTTTATTATAAGACATAAAACTGAGAGGACAATTTTCCATGACAAAATGAATATTGATTGTGTTTTTAAAAGAATAAAAATGGTATCTAACCGCCAATGGAGTTAAATACATAATCACTCTGGTTGAAGAAAACGATCCCAGTTTACTATAAACTTTGCATGGACATTCCTGTCGAAGTGATTCTGTGGTCCACTTCAGAAATTGTTAACCTAGGATTCTAAACTAACCAACTGACAACCATTGATATTGCAATATTCAATATCACATGATTCACGCCAGGTTCCTTAAGAAACAAAAATGAATCAGAGTTAAAGAGCACTAGGGAAAAAAAAAAATGACCCTATCTTTTAAATTTGTTAGAATAAAAAATCAACTTAAAAAACATTTTGGACGAGTTTGCAACTAAAATGGAACCAAAGTCAAATGCTATATGGGATCAAAATCTAACAAACTGGCAGTAAACCGATCGAAAGGTAAAATCAAGAATGGTTTACATACAAGATAACTCCAAGAGACCATAAATCAGCAGTGTGGTTGTAGGGTTGTTCGCGTACCAATTCTGGAGCCATGTACAAAGGAGTACCTAAAAAAATTTAACAGAAACAGTACTAGCTGATGTAGGCGGCAGCAAGAAATCTTAACATATTTTTCTAGTGCAGTTCAGAGGCAGTTACAAACAAGACAGTTAAACTGTGAAGACATTTTTTAGGTCAGTCTCACCTTTTATTGACCGCAAAACAACAGTATTTGTGGACATTGCACGGGCAAACCCAAAATCGCAAAGCTGGGACAAATAAAAACAGATACAAATTACATTTAGGTATACTGTTTTTCTTAAAAGAAATATCAGAAACATGCACTGGATATCAAGCAGATGCATAAACATGACTTATACACATGCGAAATGCCAAGAAGAATTAAAGCATTCTTTAAACACATAATGACTGTATGTGCTAAGCAGCATGAAGGAACGTACAAACCAGGAATGACAATTATGAGCCAGAAGAATTTGAAGAAAGTTAATTGGATAGTTTTCTTGGATTGTGTATACAAAAAGCAAAATAAATCCATATTATTCGAACAGTTAACCTTTACAACAGACCCAGCACCAATAAGAATATTTTGAGGCTTCATGTCACGATGGATAATACGATTGGAGTGCAAGTAATACAATGCTCGAACCTGAAATATTCAACAGCAGAAAGTTTTAGTTGAATGAATATAAGCAAAATGGGTGACTGCACAATCAAAAATAAAAGTAATTAATATTTGAAATAAAATAAACGATCTAGGAGACAAAAGTACCAACTGCTTTGCAATTGCTTGAACTTGTTCTTCAGGAAGAAACTTGTCATCCTCAAGAATCTCAAATAGTTCACCCTGCATAAGGAGAAATGTCAACAACAACCCCTGCATCTAAACACTGTCCACAATTTTTTTCCCTGGTGTGTGTGCACGAATCATGAATATTTTCTAGAATAATTAAACACTTGTCTATGTGCACAAAAAGTGTAAATATATGTGTGTATTTGTGTGTGTACAAGCCCGTGTGCATGTGTGTGTGTGTGTGTGTGTGTGTGAGAGAGAGAGAGAGAGAGAGAGGTAACTAGTTACTTGCGCAAATTCTGTGACAACGCAAAACTCTTGTGGGCTCTCAAAGGAGTCAAGCATTTCGATTATATTTTCATGTTGCAACTTTCTGAGAATCTGCAACACAAAGAAAAATCATTCATAAATTCAAACAAGAAGTGACCACAGTTCATTATTCTGAAACATGGTTTATAACGCATTTATCCTGTTTATTTTATTATTTAAGCAACTGGGGTGGCACCCCTTCCACAAACACTTAGCTTTTCTTGTTGTAAAAAACTTCGTTGTTGGAAGGCAAAGTAAAAGTTCCATGAATGGATAGATGCATGTGTTTAGCAAGTCTTCCTTGACATTCCTCTCCCAGGTATTCACCACCCTGTCTCCTCTGGTCCACCCTCCCCACCCAAAAAACACAACTAATCAACCCCCTCAACTATTTAGATAATAAAGAGTTCCTCTTCCATAAGACAAACAACCTTACCCTTATCTCTTGTTAAAATAACATGTAACAATAATCCCTTTTTCCATTTGGGACTATACAAAAAAAGAATCCATTCAGGGTCACAGACTAAGCAATCTCTAGTTCCAATAATTTCCATAACAACTGTTCAAATCCCTTATTGAAGAACACCAATTTGAACCTCAATTCCCATAATAGACCTTACCCGAAGTCCTTTAGAGTCAGACTCACCGCCTCTCTACTAAGTTGCTCTCCAGCTAAACTAAGGGTCATCTCCACTTTTAAACATAAACATCTTACAAAATATGACAACTTTAATGATACGGGTGCCAATAATAAATAATAAAAGTATAAAGGTATCGCACGTATGAGCATAGTCAAGATTGCAGCAAACACAAGTTCAGCAAATTACAATCAACCCAAAAATTACCATTATTAAACTCCAATTCAACACAACTTTCATTTAAACACAGTATATAAAGACAATGATTTTGTGGAAGTCACTTTACCCGCCCAAAAAAAAAGTGCTTTAGCATAATAAATAAACCAAAAAATAATTCAAATAATTCAATTTACGTGTAGATGGATAAATGCTGAAAATTACCTCTATTTCTTGCCTTAAATTGTGAATGTCCTTCTCACTTTTACCATGCTTAAGAATAAATTTCATTGCAACAGTCTGACATCAATGACAGTAACAACAACATTACGAAGATGAACCAAAGGAACCTTCAAACGATGTAAACCTCTGTTTGGTTCTTTGAAACTTCGAGAGAATGAATATGGAAATGCTTAAGAAACAAAACCCATTTCAATTTTCTTGATAACCAAACAGAGCCTAAAATAACGAGAGAAGTAAAATTAAACATTGCAATAACAAGTACCTGGCCAGTAAATTTTCGCCTTCCCTTGTATACCTTCCCAAAAGATCCTTCACCTACGAGCTCGATCACGTGGTAATTTTCGACTCCCATCTTCTGCTACCACAAATTTAATACTCTGCCAAATTCTTACTCTGTCTACAATTAGATTAACAGATTTACAAAAAAATATATATTGGTTTACAGAGTAAATGTTTGAGGTGGAAATTTTAGAAGCAACTCAGTTTATGGCTATCAAGTAATGCATATTTACATATATGTGCACCTATATAGCTATAGATCTTATATAGAAATCCGACCTTTTGTAAAAAAAAATTCTGGAAATGAGTTGTACTGGAGCCAAACACCTACCAAAACCCTAAATTCAGGATAATTGTTCAAGCAAGAATAAGAAATTAAACACAAAAAAACCCTAAAACAGCGAGAGCGACATGCAGAGTACACCATAATCTTATACATAGAGAGAGTGAGAGAGAGTACCTCAGTTGAGTAGAAGGAACTCGCAAGTGGCCGATCAGTTGTGGAGGGGAGAGAGAGAGATTTGAAGTGTGTGTCCAGAAATGGTACGGCCTTTCAAAATTTTCCCGCCCATATAATTTCAAAGCCTATTACGGTGCGGCGATTTATTCTATTTTTCTATTAAATATATTAAATATATAGACAAATTTATGTATATTTGTATTTATGAAAAACGATCAGTTGTGTATTTTTTTTTTTTTAAAGAAAAATACTATATTTCACAAAAATACTGTCCCAAAAGTGTATTCAAAATGATGTAGCAGTTGATCTAACCCTTCTTATTTTTAGCAAATTCTTTAATTGATAATAACTTAATGCTATAATTGATTTAGGATGATTTTTTTGAATATATAGCATTACTGTAAAAAAAAATAATAACAATAATTCGCAAGTACATAATTTAAATATAACTCGCAATGAGGAGATAGACCTCCAGAATAATTTTAAATAAAGTTAATGAAAACTTGAATAATCAAATATTATTGGAATTTCCTAATTTACATCTGTAAAAATAATATTTTATTTTAAAAAACAAATGACTTCGACATTTTTCTCCTCTCTTTTTCTCTTACAACTCCCTTCCCTCGTGACTCTTTATTTATGTTTGTTTAAATTTAAATATTTCCATTTTAAAACTATTAATACTAGTAAATTGATTATACTTTACTTTAAGAATTACCTTAGGCATAATTGATTATACTCTTACTTCAGTGATAAGTTTTGATCCGAATACATCCAGATTAACAACTAGTATGAATTGAAGAGATTTTCCAGTTTCAATCTTAAGATGTTCGAAATTAATGATTCATCTTAGGATCACTTGAACTACCACTTAAAATTTGATTAAAATACTTAATTTTCTTATGAATCTCTCTTACATTTTTTTAGTAAGAACACACTCTGAAAATAAAATTTAGGGAAAATTACAACATGTCCCCATCAGCTATCACTGATTCATACTCTGTACTTCCGTAATTTTAATTCAAACATATTGACCTATTATTGTTTTGATTTGTGGCACTTTACGTTATCTTATCAATTAGCTATATGTTGTTTTTGCACGTAGTATTTATCTTAGTTTATTAATGCATTTACAAAGATACCTGTAAAGTTTCATGAATTTTTTTTAATATATTTAATTATGAATATTTTTCCCTATACAATATACAAAATATATTGAAAAAAGTCATAAAGCTTCACCTGTGTACTTGTAGATATATTAGCAATTTATGATAAATGCTACAAGCTTAACGCCATTATTCACTTATAGAATCAATTGGTTAAATGGCAGAAGGGTGAAAAATATCACAAATTAAAACTACAGTGCATAATATATTTGAATTAAAATTATAAGGAAGCAAAATATAAAATGAGGCATAATTGAGGATAAAGAAGAAATGGTTTCTTTAAAAAAAGAAAAAGAAAAGGAAAGAAATGGCATGGTATACGTTATCAAATTCAATTATTAGCGGAGTCTTCCTTTTGTATGGTAGATGAGTCAGGTGCATTTTAACACACCACACCTCGCTGTACTACATATTTTCTCACAACTGCAGAATGTACCTATGTAAGTCTCCCATAGGCCATTGTTTGCTCCTCTCTCGCTCGTCTCTATAATTTCTTTCCAAGGGGGATTCACGGTTCATAACGTAGTCGATATAGATCCATTGCTGTTCCATTCTCTGGTAAGTTTATCTTTTCCTAAAACCCTCCGCTTGGTTACCGAGAAAACTTATCGAAAACGAAAAGGAAATAACCTCTCATACCTTATATTTTCGCTTTATCTTGGCCTTCAGTAAGCGCGGAGAAAAGAAGAAAAAGAAAAATCAACTGTACTAAGCCAGATAGTTAGGATCAGTCGATTTTCATTTTGGGTTCCGAATAATTTCTTATTTCCTATAATTTTTCTCAGTAACCAAACAAAGTAAAAAAATAAAATAAATAAATTTTCTACATGTGTGGTCGGGTTTCTGACGTGCTGTACTGGGAAAGTATCTCTAGGGTTGATTATATGAACTTTATGGTTTTAGCATATGCTATTAGTTATATTGATTTTTTTTTTTTTTTAGTTCCTAAAGTCTTTGATGTATGTGTATTTGTTTAAGTTAAAATTCAGCTTATTATGATTTCATCGGCAGCTAATTTGGATAATTTTAGTGTTAGCTAATTTTGGGTTTGAAGTGCTTTTGTAAAACATGTTTTCTGTTTTTAAAAACCCGAAAAAAAGAGATGCATTAGAAGAGCGCTTGAAAAATGAAATGAAAATAAGGGCTTACTGAACTTAGGTTTAAAACGAGTTATTTTATTTCACTTTTTGTTTTGATTTCTGAATGTTTGGCGTTAATTGAAGTGGAGTACAGTCAAATCCTTATGTTCGTAAAGGTTGGTCTTTAAGACTCATTAAATTCTGCGAGCTATTATTTTGTTTGAGTGTGAGGGATGGCCCGATTAACAATGATTTCGAGGTCATGAATGGTATTTAAGCATCCCCTAGTAGTATATCTCCTTAAATTTGTAACTATTGATTTTATCTTGTCATTAATATCTCAAAATTTTAAAAATTCCACTCAAATATATATATATATATATTGGATAAGATCTAATATGCAATTGTTAGTAGAGAGAGAAACACAGTCTTTCAATTTGGTGCGCTGCTTATGGTGCAGACTGTTCCATAATGCCTTATTCTAACTACCTGCACTGGCATCTCACTCGATGACCTAAAACAAACACGCACACAAATCTTGTCTATCCATTCAACAAGTTGTTTCTGCAATGAATATAGCATTGTAATCGCTTCAAGAGTGCTATTATCACTAATTCCCGAAGTAACCGTTATGTGATAAGAACAATATATTTTCTCACATGGTTTAATTAACTTTTGTTCCAGTTAGTTCAGATATTCAATTAGCTGGTAGTTAAAAAGCTCTCTGTCCTATGTCGTGAAGGATTGCCGATATGGTTATTATATAAATTCAAGTCTGAATAGCTATTGTGCTTTCCTTGCTTCATATCAAAGGTTTACTTGTGCATTTTGTGAAACGTCTTTTTTGGATTGTCACCTGAACTTGGTCGTATTTTTTTTTAAAGTTGAGTAATTAATGTCATATATCTACAGGAGGATGTTCTTACATTTTAATTGATTGATATTTTCTTAGCAAGTATAAATACAAAGTCCATTTCTTTTTTCCCCTTTTTAGTATACTGATTAGTTGGGTGTCATATTGTAGGATTTTACGGGCAAAAAGGGGGTATAGGGTTAGTTTTTGGCTCTTTCAATGAGTACCTTTGAAAATAAAAATTTGTAAGCACCTTGCAGTCATTTACAGTTTGTTTGGATTGAGAAAGTTGGAGAGAAGAGAAGAGAAACTTATCAAGTTTCTCTCCATTTCCTTCGTTTGGATTGAGAGAGTTGGAGAGAAAGGGGAGGAGGGGGAGAGAAAGGGGAGAGAAAAATGGCCAAAATCCTTTCTCTCCAAATTGGAGAGATTTGGAGAGAAGAGAAGAGAAAGGCTGTTTAGTGTGGTGTATTTTTACTATTTTGCCTTTTCTCTTCCTTCTTTAGCTTTTATTTTCTTTTTATGTAAGTAAGGGCAATATTGGAATTTACACCTTAAAATCTTCTCCTCTTCTCTTATGAAGGCTATCCAAACATGGTGGAGAGAAAGTCATTTAACTTTCTCCCCTGTCTATCCAAACAAGGTGGAGAGAAAATTATTTGACTTTCTCTTCTCTTCTCTCCAATTCTCTCAATCCAAACATAGGTAGAGAGAATCTATGTTCATTCTGTGCAATAGAATGGTCTAAGATATTTTTGACGAGATTATCACACTTTGAGTTATTTTAATGCTTGTTGTTTTACAGTTTTTCGCTTGTTTATTGCTTATTACTGTTATAAAGTGCACTGTAGCATATTTGCATTACATTCATGTAAGAATATTAGTGCCTTTTAATGTCCTCTAGTTACAGTATCTCTTTGTTGTTATTCTTGTCATCTTTTGTAGGTGGAGGCCTCTTAATGGAGATTTCCACAAATGAGAATTCACAGCACTCGACCTTTTCTTCCAATGATGTCGATCATCAGCATGATAATCTGGTTCCTAATCTCTTAAATCATGGGTACATGTCACTTTCTTTGAAAATTGGTCAAAACACGAGATCAAATAATATAAGTTGGCCTAGTAGAATTATATAGTTAAAAGGGGCAAGGGATTTTGAAAGGAATTATTTCAAAACCTCTTTTGATGGTATAACATTTCTTTTTGTTCTTTTAATCTCATGGACTTGTAACTTTTGACAGTCATGATGGGTTCACTTATATTATTTTTTTCCCCTTTTCTTTTCTTTTGCGTTAAAATTTAAATGCTTAACTATCTTCAATCAAGTACTACATGTATTAGGTCTTTTATTCTATTTTTATTTTTATTGAAGTTGTGTTGTGCTTGAGATTTTAGAGTAGTTGAATCCAAGTGCGAGATTGCTGAAGAAGAAGTGAGAGGCATACTGGAACTTATTGCATCCACTGGGAAGTTTTGGTATGTTTCTATCTTAATATTAAATTTCCACAATTTTGAGGTTGGTAAAATGAATGTAATGTTGAGTGCTATGAAGCATGGAAACAGATATGGGATATGGATACAATATGATACTGATATGCTGTAATGATAATTCTTCAAAAAGTAAGATATCAGAAGGCGCGGATATGTGAATAAATAAATATATAAATATCTATACTATATCAATTTTGGTTTGAAACATGAATAATGAACATTAAAAGGTAAAACATGTTTAAAACCAATTAAGAAGCTAGAATAAACTCAAAAAATACATTCAAAGACTCACAAGAGAAGCCCCAAGCCTCTCTTCAATAATTCACTGGTGCAAAATTAAGGAAAAGAAACAAAAAAAATATCATCATTGTTCAGCCCCAAGTCCCTCTGGTAGTGCCTTAGAAGAGAGAGGAAGAGAGATAAAGAGGAATATACTGAAAGAAAGAGAAGAGAGAACAATGCTTTGAAGGGAGAGAAAGGGAGAGAGATGGAGGGGGAAGGAAGAGGGAGAGGGAGAGGGAGAGGGAGAGATAAAAAAAACCCTTAGAGAGAGAGGGAGGGACATTGAGTTCAGGCTCCCTTTTATTATTATTATTATTACTTTTTAATTTCTCAAATCAACCTCACTAATATGTAAATTAACATTTGAACCTCCTTTTTTAATAAAAGCAGTTACAGCTCGACCCTCTGCATATTCCCCATGTATCCCTAACGCATTCCTCGGAGAGAGAAAGGGAGAGAAATGGGGTTCAGGCTCATTATCAGAATCAGGAGTTTAACAAGTATAGCTGCAACTGCTGTTGCTGCCCTCGGTATCAGCAAAACTACTGTAGTAATCATTGTTGCTTTCACCACTATTACCACCACTTATCCCACAAAGCTATTTCCATTGCCTACGGCACTGCTACCATTGTTGCTACTGCCACCACTTTTTGTATTATCAACATTATCAAATTGCTACAGCATTTTGTGCTGTAAATTGTAACACGATTAACATCTAATTTCCTAATTTGTATGTCTGGTTCACTTTTTCGATGTGTCAGTTATAATAAATTTAAAGGTAAAACTACAAGTCATAGATATATGACTTGCTTTGCTGCTATAAAGTACTCATGTTATGTACATTGTACCTTAGGCATGACTGGGACAAATTGAAGAGCATGCTGTCCTTTCAGTTGAAGCAGGTATGGGGAGGTATGCCAAAATGTAGGTCTCCAATGATGGAAATGCATGATTGCATATTCAGTTTTGGGTCTTACATAATGATTCTCACTCTTCTCTCTTAAATATTATCTTGAAGGTCCTTTCAGAGTATTCGGAGGCAAAGATGGCTGCTGATCAACAAAATTCTGCACTGGGTGAGACCTTCCAAGAGCTGGTGAAAAGGTTGGATGAAGGTATGTCCCTGATCGTATTCCTTCACTGCTTTTCATAGCTGTCTATGAAACGAGGCTGATATAATGTTTGTTGACTTGATTGAATGATATAAGTATGTCCTTAAAGATTTTTACTTAATACCACTTCTTGAGTACTCATAAGAATGAATTTACCCCCCATTTTGGGGACTCGAGCTTGCAAATTTGCAGAAAGTGAAGGTAGTCTTTCCCCCCTTCTTTTTGTTCATCCCGTCTTTATGGCTTGAGTATACCCTGCACCTACTATCCATTCTCTGTATGTTTCTTTATCTTTTAGTAAGAGAAGGGAATTTAGTCCCGATTTTAAGTTCAGTATCGGTTTAACTTTATCAGATAGAGCTCTTTTGGGTAGCCCCTGGCTGTGTCTAAAACTCTAAATGACCAAAACTTTCACTTTGCGCATGTTTGGAGGCTGAGTGTTTGGATGTGGTCTTATTTTGCAACACGAAGTGTTTGAGATGATTAAGAATTTCTGTGCAAAATGAAGTGATTGAATTGATTAAGTATTTATGTGCAATTTAAATAGGCTTTTTTTTTTCCCTTTTTCTTTTGCGCACAAAAGATTTTATAAGAAACTAAAGCTTTTCCTATGTTTATGTTAGAATATTGAGCTTTTGGGTGTGTTCTTATTGTAACATTAAAGGGACTATAAAGGAGGGAAAAATATTAAGGGGGTTTAAAAGATGCGGTACATTTTTTCTGCAAAGGGAATTTTGGTTTTTCAATTTTGTTTCTTTTAGCTTGTGAGTGATATTGTTAGTATTCCATTGTCATTATTAAGCTAATGAGTATTTTTAGTATTTTTGTACTTTTGAGGAATATCATTCCTTAAAAGTGAAGGAAACACAGGAGTGAAAAAGAGAAGCCTTCAAGAGAAAACAAAAAGTGGTAAAAAATGAAAAACAAAGGCGGTATAATGCCATAATGATGTGATTTAATTGAGAGTATGTGGTTGGATTCTGTCTTCTTTTTTTTTTTTTTTTTTTTTTTTTTTTTTTTTTTTACTATTCTAGAAATATGCAAAGGATATGCTTTGTACATTTTCCTTTTATAATCTCTTAAAGAATGTAGAAATATTAGAAATCACATATGATGATGTAGAAATTAGATCTAATTCTATAGTTAATGTTTAACTAGGAAAACTCAATCCGACATTTGAAGCACCAAATAAATTTGTATATTGCATAGTAACCAAATTTAAAAAAAAAATTAAATAAAAAATAAATACAATTATTGCCTTTGCTAAGGAGACAACTGATGAAAGCATTTTTGTTTTTTTTAAATAAAAATTTATGAAAGCGCTCACACTATGCTTTTCTATTTTGCAGCTCTTTGTAGCTTTATAGAAGGTCCTCCATTTACCCTGCAGAGGCTTTGTGAGGTAATTTCAATTTTTTTCTTTTAAGTATTACTAGTTATGGTAATAGTGTGTTGCAATTGAATAATTTTAGATTATAAAAAATATTATAAATATACTTTCAGAACTTATGACTTGTTTTGGGTCCCCATATGGAAAATTTATATACTTGTGCATTTGTCTTCGCTGGTTTATATTTATTTGGCATTTTAATCTCTTTAACTTTACTTGTATCTTTGCAGTGTGTCTAATTTTTAATTTATATATTGAACAGATCTTATTGACTGCACAAAACATTTATCCAAATCTCTCGAAGCTTGCTCTAGCGCTAGAAAAGGTATGTTGGTAAAAGTTTACTATGGCACAGTTTTTAAAATCATTGGATTGTTTTCCTTGGAGCATTTGAGCTTTAAAGTATCTGCCTGGAGGCTGGATGAGTTTTAGTTTCTGTCAGAATACATCCATCTTCTATAAATACTCTGCAGTCGACAAGCATTCACTCTTGTACTGACTTTTGTTTCTGAGTGCTCTTCTTTTCTTGTTTTGAAAAGTAAATAAGCCCCACCCCAAAAAAGTTATTGTGAAAATCAGAGTTACCTGGTATCCCTTAAAACTGTATTGAGTTATGGTGTAATTAAGTAATACCCCTTGCTTTTATCCTCATTTGTGATGATATAGTCTGTCTACAGACCTTGGTAGCTATGCTGCACCTATATCTACCTCATGTCTTTCTGCGTGACTGTTATTTCCAATTACACCATTCTTCAAGCCACGATCGCAAATCTGTTGTGTTGCCTACCTCCCAGATCTCTACTAATAAATATATGGCTGTTATTTTACTATGGAACAGAGATCCAAATTTTTTATTCACACTTGAACACAATTCTAGTTCTTGAAAATTTTTCTCTACCATTATGTTTGTTGACTGAAAAATAGAAAATGATTTCTAGTGACCTGGCCATCAAAACGGGTTGATGTGTGTGGTATACCTTACCTTCTACTGAACAACTGAAAAAATAGAAAGTGATATCTCTGGTTTAACGTTTAAAATTTCAAAATTTGATAACTGCTTAAAAGTAACATTTTTTGCTGTGTACGTTTCTAAAATTTTTCCCTGTTTGTAGAATTTGTTGGTGACATCTACTTTGACAATCTGTACCGATCCATATCCACCAACAGTGATACAAGAACTGGATGAACCGGAGAAAGGAACTGAAGAACCCCAGATGCACTCCAATTCAGTAACAAATGGAGTTGGGCCCATGGTAGCAGACAGGGATGAAATAATGGCAGAGGTGGAGGAGGCTGATATTGATGATGATATGACCATTGACATGGAAGCTTTTGAAGAAATAATTGGATCATCCGAAACAAGTTCGATACCGACCAGTAACTCTTAGTCTTCCAGTGAGTCTTTTGGTCAATTGAACAGCTCAGTTGTAGTGAGGGATATGGCTGAGGTTTACATTTTTACGACATGGGCTATGTGGTTGGCTCTTTGTATTTGATCATGGGTTTACTAGATTTTTCAAGTAGGACGACTCAGAAATACATTCATCATCGCCACAGAGAATTTGTGGATGCTGTATCTATATGACTGCCAGCATGAGGTTGAGAATCACTTGGCTTCTTGGCTCCAGGACTCTGTTCTTAGTGCTATAGTAAATGATGAATTTGTTTCTAGTTTTTTACATGGTGAGGCTATAAATTAAATTCCATTTTAGGTCTTCTTGATGCCCGTCTACCTCTGGTTGCCGAGAAGAGAAAATTTGAACCCACTATGAAGTGTGATTTTTATAGTTGGTTTGATTTTTCTGTTGCCTTTTGTTTTACTCAACTTTAAAAAATCTTTTTATTGTTATTATTTTTGGATATAGGATAAGAACATTAAATTATTACACTGTATGTAAACAAGAAACAATACTATGCTACGTGGGATGTGGGGCTCGGCCCTTAACCTCCTGTCAATCATCTTTCAATCTTTTGTCGAGCATAAATGATTGTGTCTGATGTTATTGACAAAGAATTTGGTGGGTTTTGTCTTGTGTGCTTTGTGCGATGTGAAAAAATCAAAAGAGGAATATACGTATATATTTTTACAAAGAAGAACGGTACAATACATATCAAACTATTTACAACAATGCTAACATTGAGTCAAGAATTCGAGACCTTACACTCCAATCCCAAACCTCCTGCGGGTTGGGTTGGCCAAGCTTATTGAAAAAGTGGTAAATGGTAATTTTGGAATGGTGAATTTATCCACGGGTGCACTTATCTTGCTTGTATACTATTAAGTCACCTTCAGCTATTATATGTACTAAACTTTGATCTTTTTTCCCTTGCGAAGCCTACAAAAATCAATTTAACCCATTAATTCTGATCTGTTTCTCATTTACACTTTAATAAAGAAGAGTTCCCTCAACAAGAATGTTGTCCAAAAACTTCAACTCTATGACACCAAATTTTCCAAAGAATATTAGCTACATTTTTCATCAGCTGGTCTCTTTAATTAAATTTCTTGAAGCCATATCTAACAATGCCCATCTTGATTCTTGAGAGTTAAAACGGAATGCTGCAACTCGATCTACTTTAATGAGAGCCGAAACTTGCTTAGCAGTTGGACAGATAAGAAAATGTACTCCATGTCTTCACCTTTGCTGACCAAATAATTATAATCATTATCAATGTTCAAATCTCCACCCCACCCATCAGCTACAATAATAAAAAAAAAAAAAAATGCATTTTGACAAAAGTTTGATGAAATGTATCAAAAATGAATTCAAATGGTATGATTAATTAATTTCAAGTATTTAGTTTCAATTTGTTAGTTTGGTGGAGTATACAACCATCTAAGAAGCACTCAAGCAAATCCAGGAAAGTAGTATGTTCTTTGAGAAAAGCTGGGCAAAGAATTTATACCAAACATCAATTACGAACTCAAGCAAAATTGGAATTTATTTCCTAACTGAAAAAATGGCTTTGCAATCAAGGGCTTCTCAGAAGAGTCTACTTCATCAGTTGAGAGAGAATCCAATGCAATGCTTTGGCCTGGCAATTGAACTTATAATTGTACGTTGTTTATTTTTTTCTTTATTTTCTACACTTTCCAGCAACCCCCAAACTTTATTGGATGAGAATAATTTGGGTTCTTCCAATAAGGTTTCATTGAGGTTTTTTATCAAACAGTTTGCATGAATAAATCAAAGCAAGCTTACCATTCAGGAAGAATCAAACCTATTCAGCCCAAAAAATTGATACACTCAACAGTGAGCATAATTTACAAAATAAACTCTAAATTAAGATCAAAAGCAAACTTGTGTTTCACCAAAAAAATGCAATCATACAGTTTCTCAGAGATATGGAGAAAATCAGAAACATTTTATCAACATAGATCAAACACCAACAAAGAAACAAATTATGAAGGGAAAAATAAACTAAACTTAAAAAAATTCACCAGAAAATGTGCATTCGACCTCGGAGAAGAATTGAGAGAGAACTCGGCTTCAATGGCAATTGAACTCAAAGGAGTTAATAGGTCTTCGAGCTTGAGCTCAGCTTCAATGGCGGATGAAAGAAAATGGAGAAAGAAGATGGAGAGAGAATGGAAATGGGGAAATGAGAAATGGATAGAGAGAGCTACTCCGCCATAAATTCAGGTTCAAATCTCTCTTTAAGATTTGTAAATTTCAATTTTAGTTTGCCAAATAAGAATTTAAGTCCATGTAATGTTATTATTACTTTTTTCATCACAAATCTGTCTTTGAAATTCTGCATCCAAACACAGCCTAAGATTAGCCTATTAATGAGATATGTTCTAATCAGTATTTGCTGACTCTTTCTTTACACTCAGATGGTTGTTAATTTAAGGGCAATTTGTGTGTTTGCTGACCTTACCATTGAGACTAGAACATTTTTGCCTATTAATATCATATCAAGATATGACTACACAATTACTTTCTTTAACACAACAACTAATGAAGTTGAGGATTCCCTTAATCCCACCATGAGATGTGTGTTGATTGTAATAGCCAAAACCATCCCCTCCCATGCAACCAGTTAGGCATAGGGTGAGAGACTGTAACGATTCTGGTGCGACTACAGAGAAAGATAATGATGATGCTAACGAGTATCCTTGCCCGAACCTTCTACAAAAAGATTTTCAATAGTAAATGTGAAAACCTAAATCAATTGAAGGATTATGTAAAGCAGTAGTGAGCCCATCTACGTGGGTTTTTTTTGGGTGAATATCAAAGTGCAAGAAGCTTGACAAGAATTTACCTTCTATTATTGCCATTACTAGGCTGTATATACAATGAAAATGTCTATACTGAGTACATCTATATACATTTGATTGCCTGATGTGCCTCACATTCTTCAACCAAACCTTCCACATCTAAATCCCTCCAACAATCCAATGAATGACATACTAATCATATATTGTGTAAGATTTACATTCTGACTTCAACTACATCGCCGTCTTTGAGCTCAGTATTGGGTAATACCAGCTGACCATTTACCAAAACCAGCTTTCCATCAAGTCCTACTCTTCTAGCAGCATCTGCTGCAGTGCTACCACTTCTCAACCTCATTATCTCACCATGGGGCCAACATACAATCACCACTTCCTCAAGATCAACAGAATCGGGACTAACATATGATTTTCCACCATGATTCATTTGTCTAAAACCCGCTTCGGAGCGTAGCTGCTCCTCCCATTGAAGCATTGTTCTCAATAGATACACCTGCAATTTACAAGCATTAGCATTAAAAACAATCCAAATTACAACAACGATCAATTTGCAGAGAATCATAGGTCATTTTAATTTGGGATCACCGTATCAAACACCTCATATAGTGTCAACACCAATTCTGCATAAATGACAGACAATGCCATGTCAGTGTACTCATCACAGATATTAAGAAACCAGTTTGAAAACCTTCGATAGTTCATTATTTTCTTTTGTAATTCTTCCTCATACAAGAAATTTCCTTTATTCCTTCCCTCCCCAACTTTTATTTCAGGGAGTACAAAGTTTGTTTTTTGTTTTTTTGTTTTTTTTTTTTTTTTTTTAAAAAAAAAAAAAAAAACAAAAACAAAAAAAACAAATAAATATGATGCAAATTGACAAATGGAAAAATAGATTCAAGATAATGTTAGAACATTCTCCACCCATCCTCTTAATTTGTCAAAATCAGAAAGAAACATTCATTATTCTCCACAAGGGTGGTTCTAAGGCCAACTTATCATGCCTTTTTAAATCATAAGTTCATTACAGCAACAAGTAAGAAAATAGTGGTTGTTTTATGAAACCATTCCCATTTGCCAAACTCAGCACTCAGCAGGAGAGGAAAACCGAAAAAAAAACTCATGATTTCTATTAAAACAATCGTAATTAATTGGGTAGGTAATCAGATTCATTGAATAAGGACTCCTATCTGCGTCCCAACCAAAGTATTCTTCCACATAATTTGCTAAGTCTCACCAGCATCATTTTTGTAATTAATGAAGAAATAGTGCTGTTAATCTTGTACAGCAACCATGAAAGAAACATAAGGATGAAGATTAAAGTAAGTTTCCACTTGATTGACACAATGTACTTCAAAAAGTAAGATGATTTTAAACAAACCTTGTTGTTGATGCTAGCTTCCAAGGAAGTTGAACTATTTGAGTCAAAGCTTGACGTCTCATAGCAGCTAGAGTTAGATGTCATAGAAGCAACCTGTTTTCCCTCGAAAACAGTGGCCACAGAGGACCAGTATTCAGATTCCTCCTGCTCAGTCAAATCAATTACCTGGATGAAGGTTGGCAATAGGCGCTGAAACTGGTCTTGCTGCAATGTAACAACATTTCAACAAATTTCTTAACCCATATCCAATAAAACAACTCAATCATAGAATTGTTTCCTATGCAAATGATAATATGATCCCAATTCAGACCTTGAATGCCAATAGAAGCAGACGGAGGCTGGTACATATGGAAACTCAAGAAAAGCAAGCATGTTTAATCACTATTGGAAAGTCTTACCTAGACTCAACATTTCTTTAACATTATATTAACCACATTGTCAATAATTTATATTTGCCTCTAGTGATTTTCTGACATTTGAGAAAATTTATGATAATCTGTTGTATAAGTACGCTCATAACTTTTATAGTCATGGAGAAATTCGGGTTGGAAAAACTTTATAGTTCTATAATCTAAGAATTATTACGGCATCTCTCAAACAACAAAGACCAAGGAAGCATCACCAGTTTCTCTTTCTAATTTTGAAAACCCCCAAAATGGTTGATTATGAATCATTTTCTTCTAAAATGCAGATACTTGAAATCTTGTGCTGAAATGGACGAATAGGAAGCACATTGAAGAAGCTTAATAGACTTAGATTGAGATCCTTGAAGGGGGACAAGAGGATATGGGCTTTGAATAGGTCTGGATTAATCTCTATAAAATCCTTCTATCTAGCACTAGAGGAGCACTAGTCAATTACGGGAAGATCCATTCCCATCGAAGCTTATTTGGAAATTCAGGGATCCCTTTGAAGTTGTTTTTTGTCAAGAAAATACTAAAGGTTAAGATATTGAAGTGGATAGCCAAATTACTAGAAATTGGATGATTTCGCATTGTTGTGTACTTCGCAAGTTCCTTAATCATTCATTGCACATTCACCTTGACCATTTGGGATCAATTCCTCAATTAATTTAGTTTGTCTTGGGCTCTTGGCCATCTTGGGCTATGCCTAGCTCATTACAATAACTAGTGGAAGGATGGGAGTGTGGAGCTTGAGATCCAAAGGGTTAGAAACTGTACTTTCTGCAATCTTGGAAACTCTATAGAAGGAAAGGAGCAAAAGAAATTCTAAAGGGACTAGAGTTGGGATTGAGTGTTGTGGAAACCTACATTACCTACTTAATGGCTTTTTGGTGCTCTTGTTTGCTTCAATTTAAGGGATCTCACATCATTTACTTTAATAGACCTTGAAATGTAAGAAATTATGATTTCCTTATTGCTCTTACTGTTGAAACTCCATAAAACCGTAAGGATGGGGTTCGTACACTAGAAGCGCTATTGTATGGTAAGAGAAAAAATTTACTTTGAGTTGCATATCCATATTTTGTTTGAAAAGAAGTGCATGTAGAACACACCTTGTGGTATATACCATCTCGACAAAGTGTATACTTTTCTAGGCAAGTGCACCAATCCCCATGTCCTGGTTCGCACCACCACTCATCTGACACCTGGAAAGCCAATATGACAGTCAGTACAACAAGTGAGACAATTTATATAATAACACTATTTTTTTACTTCAAATTTTAGACTAAAATATTGCACAGTTATGCCATTGAATATCAAGGATATGGGGCATTAATACTATTTTAGTCTAAGGAGATAATGGGGGTTCCTCCTATCCAATTTTGAGAAACCCAACAAAAAAGAGAACTAAAAAAACTTCTCTTTCAACTGTATACGTATTCCTGGCTTTTACCCCCAGATTTATGGTTTCATCTATTTGTAAGAATTATGGACCTATGGCTCATTTATTTAAAAAAAAACAAAGTTAATTTGTGATGATCTTTTTAGAGTTGTACTGTTTTTTTTTTTTTTTTTTTTTTTGTTTAATGAGAGTTACACTTGATGATCTAAAGGGTGAGTTTTGTTTGCACTCTTCATGGCTCCATTAGTCTTCTTCCATACTACAGCAACTGCAATAGCATCTACAATGGTCTTCATCAAGGTCATAGAAACTTGTAAATATTCCACCTTAACTTCCACTAAACCCACCTACCTAATCATTAAATTGAACAAAACTCTTCTTTGTATTGTCATAATCTTGAAAGAAGGCATTTGGACTCAGATGAAAGCCCAGCGTTTGTAACAATGGTAGTGGAATGTATAAAAGAAAAATGAAGGTTTAGGGAAAGTGGCATTTTTTGCTCTGAAACTAAACTAATGTGGGACCTTCCAATGCCTAAAGGTGTGCAGCGTGCACGTCTCCATGATGTGACAATTTCCAACACTATAATATTAGGGTTAAGCTTACCATTGAAAACTTAGGGATGAATGGGAATGGATTTAAGAGGATTTCAATACAAAAAATAATAAAAAAAATTTTGAAGGGCCTAAACGTCTACCAAGGACACTTTTCCCCAGACCAAAAAGTCTGGGGCCTACAACCCTTGTTTTAGGCTTCCAAAAGGGATGTGTTTTCTAACCAAGCTATTTCTACCACATCACAGGTTCTCCAGCAATGATCTAATCAAATACTTGAGGGGCTTTAATCCTTGAGTTCCCACAGCTAGAATGGATCTAGTCTTATTTAATGACTTTTTAGCCAAGAAATCTGAAACCCTCAATATTCAGGCCATCTAATGGTCCATATACAGCAGTTTTAGTTTTGCTAGACCCCTGCCCTAGGCTTGTCGATCAGCATCATATTATCTGCAAACAGGGACCATATTTGAAGCTCACAAAAACAAATTAGCATGAAAATAACAGACTTAAAAAAACACCATAACTGAAAATTGCCCTTCAACTCATTTCAATTTCATATCCTAAAATCCATTTCTTCAATGGTTAAATATCTAACCATAAAGGTTAAACATGAAACCATATATTAAGGTTACCCCCCTTCAGTGATTAAAGCTACTAGACGAAGTAATCAAGAATTCAAAGAAACCCAACCTTTTTGAATAATCTTGCATAAGCTTCCCATCGCTTTATTTGGAAATAAGATCTTCTATCAGCTACTGCTTCAGAAGCTGCTAGTCCAAAGCTCACAGCAACGAGCAGTTCTCTTCCACCATTATCTACTCTGGAAATGTAAGTTTCATGTGAAGGTTAGTGAAGGAATAGCTTACGATGCGTTGAAAATAATTTAGAGGTGAAATTATAACATACCTAACAATAACAGCAGCAAGTAAATGGCTTCCTTCCACTCTAAGGACTGGATGTCCCACTTTCAGGGAACTATACTTCTGAAATGCATCATCGTCAACAGAATTTTGATCCTCCATATTATTGGACAGATGGGAGGATGCTTTTAACTCAGAATCATCCATGCTGATTATGGAAGGCAACTTGTTTTCCGTTTCTTTATAAAGCCAATGAGCAGCAAGTCCATGTTCAGCATACTCATGCATCCTCTGTAAAACAGAAGTGACTATTACTACCAGCCAACCAAAAGCACTTACAAGTAACTTTGATCAGATATTACAAAATTTGAAAAAGTGTGGTACCTGTGTTCTTATTTGAACTTCCAATGGTGAGCTTTCAGGACCTTGTACTGCAGTGTGCAAAGACTGAGATTCAAAGGAAAGTCAGGCTGTGAGTGCTCCACAATGGAGCTAGGAAAGATACATATATTAGAGTAATGTCTTTAACAAACTCAATCAAATCCTAATCAAGTTAAAAGAGAACTCTGATAAGAGTTAAATGAAAAAACAATATAAAAATAGAAGGATGACTAAATAACTCCTTTTACATGATTTTAAAATAACCCTCTTGTTTCCCCAAACTCATGATGCGAGAGTTTATTGAGAGTTTTCCTAGAAAGGAATAAAGATTCACAACCTATGCTGTGGAAGCGTCCGGTGGTTTTGGTGACCAGAGTGAGTTTCACAGTTCTGTTGAGTCTCTTAGTTTGTAATTGGTCTTTTATGTTGGTTTGTCAGGGTTGGTTCTTTTGGGCTTTTTGACTTCTTTACCTCACATGTACAGGGGCTCTCGAGCCCTTCCTCCCTTTGTCAATGAATACACGTACGTTTACTTGATTAAAACAAAAAAAAAAAAAAAGTATCAATGATGTAAATGTTGTGAGAATGTAAAGCAGCAAATCGTGCCTTTCATCATTAGTTTGAAATTTGAAGGTGGGAGTCTTTAGCTAAGATGTGGCTGCTTGATATAAAATAATAAAAAAGACCTAAAACTTCATACCATGTTTCCATAGGAAGTAAAAAGAAAAAAAGGCAAAAAAAAAAAAAAGAATTTTATATTCAGGATCCACTAAGTAGTCATGTAGGCATGTAATGCTCAGTCCAACAACGGTCCCCAAGTTTATTACCCTAGAGCAAGTGGAAAGGCTACAACTAAACCCCATTAGCTGATGTACCATTGTGTACTTGACAAATCTCATCTATTTCGTATCATTGTGACTGCCAAGATGTAAGGTTGTTTTCGAGTTGTGACCTTTTTGTTCTTTAAAATGTCACCACCATTTTTTCAGTCTGTTTTTAAGAAACCCGCTATTAGATCACTGTGATTTTTGGCATACATGACATAAGTAAGAGGAGTATTTAATCCAACAGTCAGTTTTTCAAATCTATTTTGGAATTGGTACTACAGAGGTCGTCTTACGCAACTTTGTGTAAGGTGCACCTTATAATAGACTCCCTGATATATATATATATATATATATATATATATATATATGATAAACATTAATATTTTATTAAATTTTTAAAAATCATGTAGTTGTAACTTATAGTAATTTAATCATGCAAGTATCCTAAGTTATACCAACAAGAGAAAAGGTGTCATTCACACCAGAAGGGTAAAAACGTATGTCAAAACCCTCTTGATGTTTTCCTTACAATTATATTCCTATTCAATACTTAAAAAGGAAAATTCTAACATTCGCGGTATGCCCGATGCATTTCAAGAATATCCAAGAAGTATTGGATATGTTTCAAAAATCTAAAAAATTATTTTCAATTTTTGGATATGTTTATGAAGTATCAAATACATATTAGAGAGTAGGAGTAGGTTTATATAGCTAGGCACCAAAAAAACCATATTAGGGAGCATCTGAGAAATACTGGTATCCTATATGTATCTGATACAGATATAGATATGATTCTTTGCAGAATTATCCCTGCTACTCAAAGACATAAGTCCCCAAGTTTCTCCTGGAAAGATTAAAAAGGTTATGCAATGATATTAAATGTAATAGTGTAAGCATACATGGGTGTTGCACCTACATAGGTACTAGATAGTGTGCATAAGGATTTGATAATAACAAGGTGACCTTAATGGAATTTTTGTTTAACCTGATAGCCACTAGGCTTTGGATTAACTATGTAATCATCAAATTCACCATCAATTGGGGTCCAAAGCCTGCACAAAAAGAGAAGAAACAGAAGCCCTCATTTAGTCACAATCAGTGTACTTGGTGCAGTATAGACATCATGCATTTTAACAAGTTATATTAATCATAGCATGCCATTTCTAACTAATTACTACAGTCCTACCTATAACATTATTCACAAAGCAAGCATAACTTGGCATTAGAAAATGCTTTCTTTCTTCCCCCAAATATTGACAGATTGATTCTACCAAAATAAAGATACAAAACAGTACCAAAACACACTTTCATAGCATCTATATGCCAACATCTTTTCGTTTCATAAGAAGATAACTGCAAATGAGATTAAGATATAAGAAGATGAATTTTTTAACATTCACTCACCTGTGGACAATGTCAAGAAGACTGTAGCAAGACTGAACTGCAGGTCCATGTAGAGTTCCACTCTTATCACCAACAATTACCCTCAATGCACGGGCATCATATACTTTGTTAATGCCAACATCTTTTCGTTTCATCTACAATTAATGGAGATGGAAACAGAAAATTTTGTATTAGTAGTTTTAAGTCATCCATGTAGTAGAGTTGACTAAGAAATCAAAGTTTACTTAGAAGAGGAACAGCTTGTATTGTTTATAACAAGAAGAATAAGGTTGCCGCCCTTTTTACGTACAAGTGTGGGAGCTCTCTGTTCTAAGGCATAGAATAAGAATTGATTTGAAGTTTGATGCTGGCTTGCCCATTTGTGCAACTCCTTTAATATTGGAAATTTAGATCCAATAAAGCCTCTCCTACTTAGTGTGATTGGATAACTGCTGACTAGTGAATTTCTGTTGAACTATTCTTTTCCTTCTTTAGGAAATTTTTTAATGAGCAATTGTCTTGATTAAAACATGAAGAATGGTTTTTCTGAGCAACATTACCAAAGAGGACTTACAATATATTTTCAAGGGAAACCTGATACCAATACTGATTGAACTCATTCACAACTATTATGAAAACTTGGACACAATTGTACAGTTTCCCATATTCTGATCATCATATACTGAGATTCTACTTTATGTAATCTTGCATTATAAGGTTGATCCAACAAATGAGCTTTAGAACAAAAGTAAAACAAAGTTGCTCAACTAAATTCATGGTCATTACAGTCTACTCTTACAACGATACATTTTTACTGTAAAGATGGTAATAACATGTAAATGTTAATGACTTTCAAATTAAAGTGCATTGAGATAAGGGCAGGGCACGACTAAGTGTTATTTGCTCAAACAAATCAAAAAAAGAACTTCATTAATACCTTGCTGTAAATACTATACAAACTTTTTAGACGGCTTGATAAAGTTACTTCCATCCCTGGAACATAACTGCAACCATACAATGGAAAACGTCAACGTGCATTGCACATGGCCAAAGTGATAACAGTCACTCTCACATACACTGCATGATATGGTAAAAAAATTATATTCTTTTAAGAATGCAACCAGAAATAGATAATGGAAGAACAAGAACGCACGAAGTTGATATAAATAATTCCCGTTCAAGTGCTTCTTCACAAACTGCAAGCGACGCTAAAGCAATTCCAGCATCTCTTACAACCTTTGGTTTTGTATTGGTCTGTGAACATTTCTTGAGATTATGAAGAAAGTTAGTCCGCTTTCTCCGATCCAGCAATAGATCAAAAGGCAGTACAGCTTCCAAAAGATCCTGCAGATATAGAGTAACAGCAAGAAATGAGCTTTCCCATCTAATGCCAAACATAAAAATTTAATAATGCTAAAACGTAATCAATAATACCCTATTGAAAACAAAAGAACTCTTTCCATATTCATCATATGGTCTTCCCAAAAATTTTATACATAAATGTGTGTGTATGTATATATGGGAACTAAAAATACCCTAATTTGGAAATGTCATCCAAAGTGTATCACTTGGTATATTTTTCATCTTGCGTTCTCACTAAAAATAAACAAATATATATATATATATATATATATATATATGGGGAAGGAAGGCAGTGCATATGCTTCTCCAATATACACAAAACCAACCCCTCCCCTCCTCTCTTACTGGCAGGATATATGTACACGGCCTGCATGTTGCACTCAGCTAATGTCAATCTCAAATTCACATGGTATAAATAGATATATGATAGGGAATGCAGAAAATGACAAGTGACAAAAAAAATTTCTGAATGATATCCTTACCCTCATGGATATAACCTCATCAACTGCCATGGAATCTTCATTGTCTGAAGTTGAGCTGTCTTCATTCAAGGATACAAGCAAGCTGGCTTTTGCAGATACTCTTCTCAGATTTCCTGCTTGGTGCCTAGGGCTCCACATGGAAGCTAGGTCAGCTCGCATCTGGCGAAATGTTTGAGGCTGCATATTGAAAAGGTAATTAACTATGAACTATAATTAAAGTTGCAATAGCATTTTTTTTCAAGAGGAAAATCTCTTCATAGGAATAAAAAAACACTATAGTCTTCTCTCACTTCAGTAACTATAATTATACATGGCCACATCATTTGTCCAACATGATCACTACATGCCAAATTAACACTAGATAAAGAAAACTAAACAAGATGCATCATGATATACTTTCCATGGAAAATATTGATCAAACACGTGAAAGTTGGAAAAAAGATGAAAAGCATTCTCTTCAATTAGTAATTCATTATATAAACTAATAATTTGAAAATGACTTTGAACATGACAATCTCATAAGAAAGCACACAGATCAAATCATTTAAATGAAATATATGCTCAATTTGAGTTACAACTAAACTATAAATTAAAATATAAAATGATAATAATACCATAAACTTCCTTGACACGTAAGATCTTTAAAAAGCTTTCTGAGAAAACTTAAATACCAAAATTTATTTTCACTTTTCTTATTAGTTATACAAATTATTATTTAACAAAATTGTGAGCTCACATCAGTCTGCCCTGTGTATTTAGCTTTTACCATGAATGTAAATGTTCTCAATGAGAAGAGAAAAATAATTTGAGCATACCTGAAGAACAGCAAAGCACAAATCTTCCAATTCAGCTTTTAAAGCCCAGAGACCCAATCTAGAAGCAAGTGAGCACCAAATAACTAAGGTCTCTTGTGCAACAGCTTGAGCCTTGGGAGATGACAAAGCATAACTGTAAGATAAGATCCATCACTTCGGAGTGTTAAACCAAAAGAAAATAATATAAGCCAAAAGCTTTAGTTTGGTCAACATCAAAGAGTGACCAAACTAATGTTAAATTCAGCATCAAAGAGTGATAGATTCTCTGTTACTTATAAAAATCTCAGACCTCTCAAAGACAACAGAGCAAGCATTCATGATAAACGTTAACCAGGTCAAGAGAAAAGAATAATTTCATAAGTTAAAAAAAATCCAAAAGAAACAAAATTAAAAATTCCAAAATAAGGAATTAATTAATGCAAATAACAAAGAAATCGTGTTTTAAAATACATGAAACTGATATAAAAAAAATCAAAACAAGTTTAGAGTCAGTACATGGTTCTCATGTTATGAAGACGATCTGCAAGCTTGATGAGAACCACACGCGGATCATCAACCATGCCCAAAAGCATCACCCGTAAATTATTTGCCTAAAAGATGAACAGTGAAAAGTATTATAAATTGCAGCTAAAATTGGTGCTTGTATGCTAATCTTCTTTAAAAGAAAAAAAATTAGTGATGTCATATGTCTTTTATCACTTTATGCTATAGTTAGCCGCATCTAATACAACAAAAGCCCACTTAAATCTTTATCCTTGAAGAACAAAATCACTTGTAGAATGATTAAATATATCAAGTGATGGAAATAATTATAATACACAAAAGCAAAATTATTCATTTGAAGGAGGGAAACTCCACAAAGTTAGACCACTGTCTGAAGAACAGATATTCAAGCAGTGAAAAACACTAGATTGGCTATATGGATCGCATAAAATATCAGATGGAATAAATTGTTAATGCATACATTTTTCAAAATGATACAGAATGCAATATCAAAACATAACTTATAAGGCTATACATGACTAGCCATCTTGCTTCTCAATCATTATTTCCATCTTAAGAAGCGAAATGTAACAATACTAACAAATAAAGGAATACAAGAATCAAGAATCCTTAACCGCACAATGATGATATCTAAGGGCTTATACAGTAACAGAGCTTCCCTAGTCAATAGCAAGCCCTCCAAAATCTGCTTTTCTCTTATCTTATCTCCGTACAGATTTTTTCTTACGAGTGCTCGTTCATGCCACAAGGATTAGTTAAATCACCGTACCCAGATACCCTATATCCATTTTCTCTGGTCAGCTACATGAATCCTCTTTTTCCATTTAGCTCTACCTAGGGTAAGTTCCTCCATTAACAAGCATGGCCTTTCTCAACGCCTCGACCCACATTCCTTTTGGCATCACTTTCATCCTTGTGGTGCCTTCAACTTAAATCAGATTGCTCCTCCTGACTGACGAATCTTTGGAATTCATTGCACCTAACTAAACCATGTACTTTATTGATTTAGCATTAGGATTAGTGATTTAGATAGTATGCTATTAAAATAATATATGAACCAAATACTATCTCCTTTTGGAATTTAATCTTTTAAACTTTATACACCATATTTAATGTCATCTGTGATTTAAGTTTACTAATAGAATTTCTGATTTCTAATATCTGTAGTATGGCCAGTTGTCATGATGATGTAGGATTGAAGTTTTATACCTCTTCATGCCCAAGAGTACCCTGATTCACATTTATCCTGCGGTGTCTCCGTAACAGCTGCACGACAATATATTAGTTGAAAGACAACATGAACATAAAATAAGACCAATGGGAAAAATAAAAAATAAATAAATCTCACAGGATCCCGAATCAGGGCACAGATCTCTAAGAATTATAAGCATGTAACTCAATGTGTTGAAACTGCCACTTCAATTTTTTGACTTCGGAATAAAAGATTAAAAGTTTGAAAAAATATCATCGTGACCGGTTGATTATACCTGATTGACATAACTCAACCTTGAAACGCCAGCTACCAACTTTGCTACATCATTACCAAAAGCTTCTTCTATGCTGTGCAAATTTTCGCACGTATCATCGACCACATCATGGAGAATCCCAGCAACAACTGTATCAACTGCCTGCAGCAGACTTTGTGATCTCAGTAAGAAATGAAAGGGGAAGGGGACATGATTTTGTGAAATGCAAGTAATGGGCATGTGCAGGTGCCAAATTGCACTGACTTTTCAATCTGTTTCCCCTCAAGTTCAATTAGTTGTTTACAAAATGTATTGAAAAATATCATTAGAATTGGAAATCAAAACCTCCTAAAGAGTGAGACTGTTTTCTGTTCTTAAAAAACTTTTTCATTTTACAATCAAGACATGTTCTCAAGACTATCCGAGTGACCGAGTACAATCTTTCACTAAAAGAGGATAATAGTTATGCAATACTGGTGATACAAATCAGGAGTGCAATGAACTTCCGAGGGTTCATTTAGATGAATAGAATCAACTAAATCATATAAAATTTGGTATTCGTCAAACTAAGACTTAAGAGATGAGTTGATATGGGGGTGCTATTGACAGATTTACCCATGACGAAAGTTTTTCGTACTAGAATTTACATCATAAATTCTACAGGAGATTTTTTTATACTGTAGATTTTTTTATAGTTTGGGCGTTGTAGGAAAGAGATACTGGCAATTTAGGGTAACAATGGCCAGTAATTAACTCATTGTAATGTTTGCGCTCGCGCGTGTCCAACTGCCTATGTTTATTGTATGTAAATGCATATCTTTTCTACTTTAGCATTGATTCAGACAGAAAATTGAATAACCAAATTGGAGGGTCTTCTGTGCAAAACTAGCAATTAGTAATGTTAATATCTAGTCAGGAGCAAAACAAGAAAAGATTTGAACTGCTAGCAATAATTGTACAGCGGTATAAAAAGCAACATATTCGATTGGATGAGTGCCCCAAATGACTATTACTAATAACCTTTTAATTCTTCATCCAATCTTCATCCCATTAATTGGGTCAGCTTGTTCACTTCATGAATCCTTTCAACTAAATTGGGGAAATAGGAAGAATAAAGAGAATGGCATATCCACAATGATGGCATGCAAAACTTGAGCAAAATGGTTCCATAGATGAATATATCATAACGGGTAAAGAGTGAAGAAGACATTGCACATCCCTTAATGAGATAATACCATCTCTTAACTTAGAAACAAAGGACCTCTCAAGCTTTTCCGAAAAAATGAAAACAATCAGTGATTATTGCTAGAATGAATTTATACAGGCTTACTATATGCCGCAAACTTGAACCATAAAAACAATAAAGAGGAATGCTCACTCGTTTTCCGCTTGATGGAACTAGTACTGCTAAGATTCTTCCTGTATGGATACAATGCGTTAAATAAGGTTCTCCTGTTTTCCGTAACTGGCCATGGTGTGCTTTCCTTGCAAATGCAATTGCCTTTTGCACCTGCCTTCACAGATTTAATGTCTTAGAGGCAGCAGAGGACTATATGCAAGTCATGATGCAAGTAGAAATAGTAAACCTTTGCATCATTAAATATAGGATATCCAGTTACGTCAACTCCATCCAGTATAAGAACACCTGCACCACGTGAATTAATGCTATTTAATCAACTGTGATGTGAAAGAAATAAACCCAATAAATAATTCACAACATTTTTTTATCAAGAGTACTAAGTATAAGATATTCAAGCCATCCCAAAGGCACAGTTAAGGCAACGCAGTGTGGTGTCCTGACTGTACAAACCACCACCAAGTCTTAGGCTATCTATCAGTCAGATGTAGGCATCAAGCATCAAGGAGTATACGAGTTATGGATAAGGGGTGCACACTAAGGAAAGAACCTCCCTCATGTACCTTGCAATATCAAGCTTATATGCATCTCAGGTAGGCTATCCTCAACAGAAGGAATCTAAACAATTGGAAATAAGTATTATTATGATGGGAGATACCATAACCACTAGGATATACACAATGGGATCAATGCACAACCATTGGAGTTAGAATATTTTTTGTGAGTGTCATGAGGGCATTCCCAAAATTGTACTTAAATTTTTTTTTTTGGGTTCTATGAGGCTCGAAGGAGTAAGATATGAATGGAACTGGACAGTTAGGTCCATATAGTTTCTTTCCCTTAGAGAAATATATATATATATGTGAGCAATAGCCTTTAAAGAATTGTCTTCATTTCTTTCCTTTATTTTTCTATCTATGGAAGCTCAATATACAGCCAAGAGACTAAGTATTTAGCCTCATTTTTCTCGACATTTTTCTTCTCTACATTGCAATGTAGCTTCCATAAATAGCAAGAGATGAGATTGGATGCTTGGAAGTTGATGGAGTGGTGTACATTGTAAGAGGAATATCTTTAGAAAGTACCACAAGTGAGCACTTTAGGGAGGCATCCAAGGAGTAAGCACCCTAGGGTGCTACCATGCTATGCCTGTTACTTTTTTTCTATTTTCTTTTTCTTCCAAAATGTAACTTCCTTTGAACATGAAAGAGGAATATAAGGCATATAAGGACTCAGTACCAAAATGTAACTTCCTTAAGACATAAGTCACATAACAGGAGCACACCTAATGCCTAGCATCAAAATGAAGCTTCAAAAGGGGGTGTGACAGAGCATAGGAGGCGAAATACCTTAGGCTCCCTCAACTTTCTGACTTAGTTTTTCTTCCTTGCTTGTAGGATCTTGGGCTAAGAGCTCTAGGCTACCTCTACTCCATGACTTGATTATCTTCAATGCTTGTAGGAGCCCAGGGCAACGAGCCCTACGCTAGGAGCCCTAGGCTATCACTGTTTCATGTCTTAGTTTTTCTTCCATACTTGTAAGAACTCTAATCTACCTCTACACCATGACTTAGTTTACTTTCATGCTTGTAGGAGGCCAGTGCAAGGAACCCTAAGCTAGGAGCCCTAGACTGCCACTAACTTAGTTTTTTTTTCGTACTTGTTTGTTGGAGTGACACATTGTCCAGTGCATTTCATGATACTTGCAAGCTTGCATATAGGCATGATATGTGTCATTTCTTATGCCATTGCATGACCCTTGTCTACGCGAGATGTCAAGAACAAGATGTCATGAAGAAAAAGGTGTCATCAAACATGTGGCAATTTCTTAGTATTGTCAACAGTACTCAACACTAACTTCTTCACTAACATTTTTATACTTACATATATATCTCTTGATTAAAGTACTCCAGTATAAATTGTTTTCATTTTACAAAAAGTCAAATACCATCATTTTTAATTCATTCATTCACTCGTTCCTAAAAACTAAAGATTAAAAGATTAAAATCCTCATAAAGCAATATTTTAATAACATTTTAAATTATCTTTTGATTAAATACCTTGTCTAGTCATAAAACCTCACTACCGTATTTCTTCATTCCTTACTACTACGTTCGGTTGTCCAGAAAATGTTGGAAAAGAAAACAAATTAAAACATGAATCCACTTTCAAAAAAAAAAAAAAAAACCACTTAACTGAGCCTACTGCCTACCACAGCTTTCTGCTTATTAAATCAAAAGCACTTCTTTTCTTTTATTTTCCTTTTTTTGTCTCAGTTTTCTCACAATCCAAACACTCCAATTAAACAAAACCATAAGCCTTTTGTATCGTACCTGGTTGCTCCTCCACTTTGGGCCACAAGAAATCCACCTTAGTCGAAAGACAAGCTCCCGAAGCAATCGCCACAGCAGTGACCGCGACTTGTGTAATTGCCGAAGTCACCGCTCCATGCGCCGAGCCGGAGGCAGCAGCCGCTGCGGCAACGACGTTGCCCGACGTGAAAACTGCGCTCATCATCGATGACGAAACCACAAATTTCGGCGCAATATGATTCAACAAACCTCGAAACCGCATCGAATTACGGCAATTTCGGGTTCGAAATGGATGAATTGTTTGAAAAAGTGAAGATGTTTTGCTAGCTAACATCGTGGAGTTTTGGCATGAAGTCATGGCTGGTGTTGAACTAAAATAAATAACATGTTATGGAGATACGTATATACAAATAATACTATATATATAATATATATATGTTGTTTTGGGTAGTTGAAGGTGAGGGAATGAGTGGTTGGAAAAGGGCGGTTTAGGGTTTGTATGGTTGGGATTCCTTCACTGGTTGGAAGCAGAGACAAAGAGTGTGACAGTTAAATTTTATGGTAACGGCAGGCAACATGTAATTTGCATCCTTTATTTCTAAAATACTGACACGTGGAATTTAAAAAATTAGGACCTGTTTGGTTTATAAATTTAAAAATTTTCATTTTCATTTCTTAAAAATACTTAAAAACATTTTTAAAAATGTGTTTGCAAGTTAAAAAATAACATGTATTTTTTTTAAAAAAAAAAGTACAACTTGTTTCATAATTAAAACCGACAAATTAACATTGTCAAAATTACAAATAATTATTTTTTAGAAAATTTTCATAAAAATATATACATTTTTACAAATCAAACAAGCCCTTAAGACCTTTGGTTTGGAAAATCGTTATATGATTTCATTCTGTTTAAAAAAAAAAATGAAAACAATTTTCATTTAAAATTTCAAAATTTAAAAGATAAATTTGGTTTACAAAAATGAAAGCTATTTTTTTTCATCGTGAATGAAAATAAGGTCGAGTTGTCTACAATAAAAAGAAACTAATGCATGTAATATCATGGAGACCTGCAGCCTGCAGCAGAGAGTTGAAATGAACAGAGTGGGATCTAGCAGCCAGTTTCTTCCCTTGCCATCCATACATCAAGTCATCACCCACTCTATCAATTCATTCCAAATTTGAATTCAAAACATCCAATGAAGCTCATTTAAACTTATTTCAAAAATGCAAAGTAAATTATGCACATCCAAAACCATTAAAATCGTCATTCCTCAACTACAAAACAGCTTCAAAATTTGCAGATCTCACTGCAAGTAAATTCCAATAACCGTTTCACATTCATAGGCAGAGAGAGAGAGAGATTCTAGGGGACTTTCAAAGCATTGGTGGATTTACGGTGTGTCCAATAACTTTCCAACTATAGAGCCTGAATATACAGTTCAAGGAAAAAAAAAAGGTTACAGGATTAAGACCAAGACCACTTTATATATAGATTATATGCAAAGAGTATTCTAGGGATATCCAAAGCAATCATACAAAGATCCCCAGTGTCCAATTGATCTCCATCAACAGTAGGGCCTGCATCCCAATTACAGTGAAGTTACACGTTTAAGTACCAAGTAAGGCTAGGAGTAAGCACCTAATTATAAATTTCATTAACTTTAAAGCACAACCCCTAGCTTTAAGCACAACCCCAAAACAAATTCAATTAAGATTCACGACTTTCCAATGCGGAAATGACCAGCTCTCAACTTTAACCATAGGCAAACTTCAGTCCCTCAAATAAACCTGTGGAAAGAAGTCAATAAGATTAACATGAGAGACAATGGATGGTTTATCAACATTTTGATAATAAACATGACTGAGGAAGAGAGGTCCAACCTGGTCCGTTAGAAGGATGAGGTGCCCACTGAAGAGTATCCAGTGGCTTTTAACTCCTTGAGAGTTCCAGATAACCAGTCCAAGCCCTCATAAAGGCCATCTCCCTTCAAAGCACAAGTCCCTTGTATATGCCATTTTCTGTTCTTGAGATCATAAAGACCTAGCCCTTCACACACTTCCATTGGTGTCATTGCTCCTTTCTGAAATCCAGAAGAGAAAATTAAACATATAAGTAACACTTTGCATCCAAGGTCTTGTCCGTGCTGATGCATTATGTAATCATCCAGTATGAAAATAAATATGAAATAAAACAAATCTTGTGTGGATAATAATGGAAACAATTTATATGTATGGTCCACTCTAACAAGGAAGGTCATGTCGAGCAGTCCGAACTATATTTATATGCAAATGGAAAATCTAGAACACTTAACCAGTTAAGGCCCTAGATAGAAAAAATAAAGTAAAACAAAGCATATCTTAGGTTTATTCACTGACAAAGATCATTTGATCAGCACAGGGAAGTAAATGGAAATAAACTAACAGCTGATATTCATCTTTTTCAAAGTGGGGTATTTTTAATCTTCAAAACAAAACAATCTGAATCTATTTGTCTTACTAGTATAACAATTTCATAATTGGAAGAACAAAACCTGAAAGAGGATGACATATACGAGGTACACACTAGGTTTAATATAAGGATAGAATCCCCTAACATCATTCAATTTTTCGGATGCTGTCAAGCATTAAAATCCAGGTCAGTATGTTCATAAGTGCGTTTTTACATCATTCATGTCCAACATAACAAATCAGAATCCACTAACGCATCCTACCATGTCTTGTTTATTTGCAAACACCAAGATGACACTGTTCAGCATAAATGGATCTCTGATGATGGCCTGAAAGAAGAATAAGTAAGTCAGCTGAATAATTATCACTCAAATTGTGTCTGAATGAATAAATATCATCCAGTCTATACGACCTGAAATTCTGCCTTTGCTTTTCCAATTCTCTCTCGGTCCAAGGAATCAACAACATAGATCTGCATGTAAAGAATGTCTCAACACAGAATTAATGAACTTTTTTCTTAAAAAGTGAATGACTGTATTAAAACAAAATGCCAGAAAACGAGTGCAAAATAATTACACAGTGTATGAATATACTAAATGGATATACTAAATGTATGCATTCCACTTTTACTTTGATACAGGGCCACTTTTATTATATTGTAACGGGCACAAAACCACTGGAAAAGCATACACAAACTAATCTTTACCAGTCCATCTGTATTATTGAAATAATGCCTCCAGAGTGGCCTTAATTTTTCTTGACCCCCTACATCCCATACTGTGAATATCACATTCTTATACTGAACTTTCTCCACATTGAAACCTACATGAAACCAGAAAAGATCAGAGAAGGTAAAATCAATTTGTAGTCCCACCATAACAGTAACAATCTACCAAATCACAATTGTACAATTGGCATGAGTTTAAATGCACAGAATGGAAAATAAAACTAAAAATAATAATAATTTTTTTTTTTTAAGTTAATAAGATCATGCAAGGAATGCAATGCAATGTCAACATTGAAGCCAAGAGAAACAACCAATTCATGAACTTATGGCAAAAGTGACCTACCAATTGTAGGGACAGTTGATAAAACTTCTCCAATGTGCAATTTGTACAATATGGTTGTTTTACCAGCTGCATCCAGGCCAAGCATCACAACCTAAGCCGGTGCAATTAAAAATCACAAATAAGAAACAAAGCTCAAAGTCACAAGTCATAAACATATATTAAGACATAACAGCATAACACTCTTGAAAGATCTTTCTAAAAAAGGTTACAAAAATATTTGCATGTTAAATAATGAATGATGCTCATTAATAAGAATAAGCGCTAAAAGCTAAAATGCATGGACACTTCTAAAGGGCAGGCAATTTGATGCCAGGAAACATTTTCAGACACAACTTTCCATTGAAACTGGACATAGATGTGGGCCGGGTGGCAATTAATAACCAATCACCCGTGTACCTAATAGACCCCACCCCAAATTATTCAGAATCAGGTTCAATTAATTTACTGATTCAAAAATGGGGTGCATCTATCTATTGGGAGGGATCCTAATTAAAAGTAGAGTCTCAGCAGGTTTTCAATTAGACATGGATCTCTATACTGCAATCCCATCAAATCCATACATAACTTTCATTTTGTAGCTCTAACAACTAACGCTGAAGACGTTGAAACAAAACAATTATGCCGTGGAAAAACATGCTGCAGATAATTTGGAAGGCCACACAGAGGAAACACTTACAATGGATTGAGAATGAAGGTGAGGCTGAGGTTCATAGAGGGGATGAGAATAATGGTAATGATGGAGATGCTAAAGACTGAGGATGGCACTAGCTCTAACTATGATTTTGTGGATGATAATCCGATAATCTAGCTCTACCAGAGATTATGGGGATGATGATGACGATGATTATTTGACTTACTTTAGATAGTTTTTTGTAATTTATGTACTTTTGGCCTGTATTGGACATGTAGTATCTTGTGATAGCCTTTTGGACCATAATAAATGTTGTCTGTTCCACTTATTTTATGACTTCAATGTTTATTGACAGTTTTTTTTTTTAAGTGTTATTTGTAGTCCATTTGGCGCATCTCATCCAAAACCAAGTTATATCACTGAGGTATCAATGCCTCACCAGAACCAAGATCAAAACCCATGCAAAGCAACCATTAGCCAATAAGATCTAGTCGCAAAATGTTTTTCCCGCCTACCAATGCAAGAGATGAGCACATTGGTTCTGTTGGTCTAAGCTACCCTCTACAGTAACATAAATGCACTTGACATTCGACAAGTTTCAGTGAAACACTCATTTACCAAAGAGAAAAAATAAGAGAAAATTGGTGGATATGTAATTGAGACATATATCAGTATGGCAACATGGTATTGTAATCTTGGAGAACGAAGCAGAATTACCCATTTAAAAAGCGGGTAAGAGAGATGGCTTCCTGGCCTAAGGGATGATAAGGAGAAATAGTTTGAAGTCGGCTGAAAATTCTAGTTAAAAACTATATTAAATGAATATTAGGTGTTCCAAAGGGATGATAAGAAGAATTAGTTTGAAGCCGGCTGAAAATTCTAATTAAAAACTATATTAAATGAATATTAGGTGTTCAGAACTATAAATACACCCAAAAGCGTAATTTCATTTTTAGAAGAACATCAATTAAATATTATGTCAAGATGAAATGAAGAGTTAGGATATGTAAAATATACATCAAGTCACATGACTCACATTACAGCCCAAATGATGGAAAACCATGTTGGAATAGGAGCTAAACCTACCATGTGCAAAACCAATACATTTTACTTCTTTCTTCTAGGCAGTATAGGAAACTGACCTTGTTGTGTGAGATATTCAGTCCTTTAGTTATCGATATCATGTTCACACCCATTAAATATCATTGACTCTAATGTTATGATAAACCAATATTATAGGGAATAAAAAAATCCAAACCGGATTCATCGTTGTTCCAATTGAGCCACTTCCATTATTTTCTTTGATAATTGATGAAATTTTGTTAAGCCAACAAAAAATAAATAAAAAATAAAATACATAGCAGACTTCAACAAAGAAGGTTAAATTCCAACAAAAGAAATATGGTACAAAATGACCCAATATTGACCTAATCCAAACAACAAAGCTCAAGCAGCAGATAAAGTGGAATAAAATGTAGAATAAACAACAATCCTCCTTGAGGAGTCTTTGTGAGTTTTAGTGAGATGATTGTACATTTTTTGTTCTTGTTAATATCTTTTGAGCTCTTTTTGGCTTGTAAGACTTCTCATTCTGACCAATTGTATCTTCTTCACTAGCTCTATAAAATTAACGTGTTTGTTACTGGAAAAAAAAAAAAAAAAAAAAAAAAGGACAACCCATAAAGGATGAAAGTAAAACCGCTGTCTTGGTAAAAAAATCCGCCTCTCTGTTTGTAGATCGGTGCATCCAAAAGGAACAAGCACTTAACAGTGAAGCCAAGTCATAAATATCTCTAATTCAATGCTTCAACTTCCAAATACCCTCCCTCCCATCTCTTGCCCAAAAAATGAGATTAAAAGAATTGCCTTCGATGAATAAGCGTTTGTTCCTCAGTGTATCTAGGACCAACCCAAAGGAACCCAAATCTTAGCTAAAATAGGGCCCTCCCGCCATAAGGCTTATGAAAATTGTAGATGATTTATCCTCATGATCTATAAAAATACCTCAAATCCAAAACATGCCCAGATTCCCTAAAGTGTAGCCATCAATTTTAAATTTTCATTGTTAATAGAAGCCCAAAATGTGGAAATTACTTGCATCTTCCTCCAAATGAAATTGACATTGCCACTTTTATTTTAAAAATTCTATCATTTCTTTCTATTCAAATACACCAAACAATAGCTAAGGTGGCACGTCTCTGTAGCACCTTCCCCCCCCATTCAAAGCCAGGGTACCAAACTCATAACAACTAACAAGGAGGCCCTAGATAGAGCAGATTCGTAAAACAAGATTCATTTAGCTGACCTGAAATAGTTAGGACAGAAGGCTTTGTTGAGTAGAGTACAATCATCTCTATATACAATGAAATTTCACTTTGATTAGGAACCGTCAGGTGTTCGAGCATAATGATTCAAGAATACAAACCAACATTGATTTTACTGAAACTTCTAGTCTTAAGGTCAAAAGCAAACAAATAGAGCGATCCACCTAAAAGTAAAATAACAACACACACACACACACACACGATGAATAAGGAGAAGGATATTTCAACTAAGACCCCATTTGCATTAGCTTTTCTTATAATCACTTCTGGAGTTTAAAATTCCTCTTGATCTAAGAGATAGGTAGATACTCACTTCTAGATGACTTGAGTAGTGATTGAATGGTTGGAAAAGTTTAAATACTAGAATTGATTGTGGCAAAAGTGATTGCATCACAATCATGCTTCGTTTTACAGCATTCGGAGGCTAATTTCGATGGTTTTTCACCGTAAGTACTTTGATTTAGTTAATTTTAGTGTTAACGTGTGTTCTGTGCTTTTTGTAGGAAAACCCGCCAAATATTCCATTTTGGAGCTCTTGGAGATCAAGTGAGAGAGCTATGCATGCTAGGAGCTTGGTTCAAGGTGGATTGCATGATAGGAGGATGGTTTGAGATGGATTTAATGTGCCAAAGTTGATAGAAAAGTGTTAGAAGCAATTTGGAGACTTTTAGAGTTTTGCAGTTTTTTCCCGACGAAAACTTCCAACTTCAAATGGTCATATCTCCCTCATCCGGACTCCGATTTTGACGTACGACCTATCGTTAGAAAGCTTGGGAAGTCTAGTTTCTGAATTGGGGAGCCTCATGATGATTTTCAAAGTTCCCTATCGATAGGGTAGCCAAACCCTATCGATAGGCCTATCGATAGGTGCCTTCTCGGGTCGAAATTTTGCAGCTGAAAGCTACCCTATCGATAGGGGGTCAATCCTATCGATAGGGGGCTCAAGCCTATCGATAGGAGGCTTCTCGGGAAGCGTGTTTCCGACTTTTTAAGTTATTTTCATCCTATTTTTGGTAGTTTTATCATATGGAGAGTCTTGGTACATTATAAATACACCCTCTAAGCCTGTTTAGAGGGGATCTTGGATCTTTTGGAGGCTAGACCTAGGCTAGACTCTCTTTCTCTCTTCTCTCTCATTCTCAAGGGATTCTCGGTTGCACATGGAAGGAAGGAAGAACTGTGACAACTCTCCTCCAACCATGGAAGGCTAGGTTTCTCTCTTGGGTTAAAGATGAAGCTTCTCTCCATTCTTTTGTATTCGTAAGGTTTGGATTTAGGTTTTGTACATGTTTATGGTGATTGTATAACTTTGAGAATCTTGTTTTAATGCAATTTGGTTTTAAATGTTTTCATCCATTAATATGATTGTTTTCTGTGATTTCAATTATATTTGTTATACAATGGTTCTTATCGAACATGTGTATGTGAAGTAAGATGGTTCATGCCCTACTTGGATGGATTGTGCATTCTCGTTTGACAATCCATGCCTTAAAGGGATTATCCATGCTTGATTCATATATACATGGTTATTTTGGATGATTTATTCTTGTAGTCTAAATCACCACTACTGTGGATATGCATAAACCCTAATCAACTTATGAATGCGATTGATGTGAGTTAAGTGGATTCGACAACCCGAGACTTTCTACTTTTTATTAATTATATTATATTCTTTAGTTTAAACAAACAACCACTCTCAAATCAAAGATTGTTCGCTTAACTAAAATCGAACTCACTTAAGTTTCTCATAACTCAGCCTTTAGTCCCTGTGGATCGACACCCGTGCGAAAACTGTATTTTCAACGAATTGAGGTTACAAGCACGAGTAGTTTTATAAATTTAAATCTTGATCACGAACAAGGAAATACCCTCCCTTGTTTGGACCGATCAAATTTTGGGCAAAAGCTAGGGGACCCCAACTTTATTTTAAGGAAAAGCTAATGCAAACGGGGGCTTCATACAATTTTGGAAAAGGAAATATGGCCAAAACTGCTGGTTTATAGTAGAGATGCATTTAAAATCAGCTAAGGAGAATGGAATTTGATTTCTCCCAAAAACATGGTAAAATAGTACACAAAAATCCTAAGCACCTATCAGATGCATGCACAAAAACAACACATATATACCTCAGACAATGAGGACAGAAATTGAGCATTTCAATGATTGATTCATAACAGTCTGTGCCAGCAAAGAAGTTATTTTTAGTTCATTACAGTACAAAGCCCTGTTGACAAGTGCTCCCAATTCTGCAACATGATTCAGAACAAGTGCCACATTCATAGGCAGAAACAGAAGCCAAGCACAATTAAAATTCAACTTTACCATCCAGTAATATAGGGGACAAAATTAAGCATAAAACTCATTAGATGAGCAGTGAACCTTTCCTGATACACATTTCTATCCATGACAAGGAATGAAAAAACACTCAAGGACCCATGTGCCCAAAGAAGCAACATTATTTGCTCCTCTCTCTCTTTTTCCAAGCCTCGCTCATGTTTGTGGGCATTCTGGTGCCCGCTTAAAAGTGTGAAAGTTGGAGAACTTTTTACTGCAAAACTTGCAATAATATGGCCAGTACCAAAATTTTGCTTATTTTTGGCTCTTCATTACAATTATGTTGGCCATAATTGCTTGTTTCATAGAGTTTCCCTCTGCTGAAAATCGGAAGACACCGGCAAAGTTGCAAAATGGTCACTTAAAATGTGAGACACTGATGATGAGGAAATGAACCTTCTTCCTCTTCTTCCAGTAGATATTATTTATTGATTTATTTTATAAGCTGTCCATTTATTATTCTTTATGGTTCACCGTATAAAATCAAAAAACAGTGAAGAAATGAACAGCAGTGTACCCTGTTTCGGGTCATGCAATTCAACGCGCAGATTGCTGGGTTTACAGCTTTTTCAGGTGGCTTCACTAAAAATAAGTAAACAATTAGCAATTAATTAAAAAAATTTCAAATAAAACGAACCTCTGTTCTCGCTAATAATTACAATATTAGTTCACTTTTCCTAAAATCACAACAACCTTACCCCCACCCCATCTAAAAAAAAAAAAAAAACAAGAACAACAATAATATATCATGTGAAACCCTAGCGAAGCCAATGAATCTCCTTCGAGCACTCTAGCCGGTAAAATTTTCATGACCCAGAATAGGTAAAAATCTAAGCAAGAGACCAAAATAATAATTTATTTAATTACACTAGAAAACACACGCATAAAAGAAAACTTTAAAACAGTAACGTACACACACACACACAATTATAAATAGGTACAAAAAAATCTAAGCAAAATATCAACATAAAATTAAATTAAATTAACTGCAAATATATATAGAAAGAGGATGGGGGAATTATGGGGAGAGGCGTACCCTCATCTCAGTGTTGCCAAAGAAGGTATCGAATAGCTTGCGAAAGGCTTGACCCATGGGTCTGATCTCTCTCTAAGTTTTTTCAGAAACTTGGTGAAGCGTCAGGAGCTAGACTTTTTTCGAAGGAAGAGAGAGAAGCTTCAGACGAGGATTGATGAGCTCATGAATTGGGAGAATACCAGTGTACAACCAATGATCGATTTGAGAGAGAAGGGGATTTCTCGGAGAAGGTAGCGTTGTTTCTATTTCTGCTTTTTCCTTCTAAAAAGATTTTTTCATTTTTTCATTTTTTCATTTTTTTTCATATTTTAAGGGGAGCATCTCAAGGCATCTTCAAGAGAGAAGCAGTCAACTTAAATTATATAAGCCACCAAGATTTTTCTTCTCCAAAGAAGTAATAATTGTCAGCTTCATATGAGATTGGTTAACTGATTTATGTTTCTATTTTTATAAGATGATATTTTAAATTTTATTTTTTCATGTGGTTAATGGTTTCTCATTTTTCAAATAATTTTTGTTTAATTTGATATTGAAAGAAAAAAATAAGAATTTAAAAAATATATATATTTTGCATCTGGATCCTCTACTTGAGCTTGGATATGCTTGGGTGATGTGGCATAATCTGGATGGTCTGCTTTTCACTTGGGTGATGTGCAAACCATCCAGATCATGCCACATCACCCAAGCATCAAGCAAACTCAAGTAGAGGATCTTCATTCATGTATTTTGACCCAGTTAACTCTCAGCAGTTAATTCATACTTTACGGTCCTGTAATTTTAATTCGAACATATTGATCCCTATAGTCTTAATTTATTATATTTTTACCATTTATCGGTTAGTTATTTAATTATTTAACTGAAAATTATGTTAGGCTTTTTTTCTTTTCATGCAATATTTATCCTATATCATTGATGTTTTAAGATTTTTCTCAATATCTTTTATTTAATGTTTGACAAAAACAATTCAAAAAAATATATTAGAAAGAAATCATAATACTACATTGATATTATCAATTTAGAATAAATATTACATACAAAAATAACAAACCTAACGCTACTTCTCAAGCAAATAATCAAATGACTAAAATTTTCAAAATAAAACTACATGGTTATATTGGGTCATAGATAAGAAATTGTAGACAAAATTGGTGTAGGTCTCGAACTTGCTAGCATTTTTATAAATAATTTCATTGTATTATATAACTGATGTTCTTCTTTGAAACCAAAAATGAAAAAAATAAAGCTCTCATCTCTCGTGGAATATTACACGAATGATGAATCCCAAAATTTATGTACACTATCTCAATGGTCTAAAAGATCCCTTAGATATAAAATTTCACTATAATGGCATATATACTAACTGAAGTTTGATGTTCACTTGCAGGAAATGGTGTGACCAAAATTTCTTTTATAAATTTTACTTTGCATGTGTTTGGATTTTTTAACATATTTTTGACTGATTAGAGACTAATTTGACGAATTCGATACAATTAATATAATAATGCCGTACTTGTCTGATGTCTTAAATTTTATCCAGTTATCAGATCCGGTCCGGTCCGGTGAACCGAACCCCTAACCGGTTTGGATTGATTATTGGACCGGATAAGAAAGTGAAACGCCTTGAACCGATATGAACCGGCCGGTCTAACCAATTGAACTAGTGAATTAATAATTCATTTTTTTTTTCAATGAAAGTTGCATTCCTTTACTTCTTGTTATTATAATGCAATCTATAAAATATAATCTTATTACATTCATATACTTGTAAAAATCTCAAATATATTTAAAATAATATATATTTTATAATTAAGCGGTCCGACCATTGATCCGACCACTCAACCTCTTGTCCAGGTCGATGTCCGGTCCAGTTTTGATAACTATAAAATTTTGTACTTAAATAACCTATAAAATGGGAGAGTTCTTATTATTATTATTATTATTATTATTTTGCTATACAGCTATTCTGGGCCAGCTTATGCGTACCAGACTAAATCCTTCACTCCGAACAAGACTCTCGAAACAAAGTTTGTGCCTTGCGGTCCGTAGCCCCGGATATTAATAATTAATGGAAGTTGAATCCAGGACTAAGAGACTTGGTACGTCCTTCGTCCTATTTACTCGACCACTAAGTTACCCACCATTAGGTTAATGGGAGACTTCAAGCTGGACGTCCTGAACTCTTGATGGCAAACCGGCTCACTTGAAAAATAGTCGATAACATTTTCGGATAAACTCGGCTCGATTCCCCTAGTTTATCGGATATTCGGATCAATAAATATCCCAAACTATAGCACGTTAAAGTCAGCCGGGTGGGGTTGGTGATGGCCACAGGTTGGATGTTGCCACCCATACCCAGGGGCGGAGCTAGAATTTTATCAATGTGGGGGCAATTTTTTTTTGTTTTCTAAACGATAATAATCTATCATTACCTTAGCAGATGAATATCGATGCATTTTTCATATGCTCAAATATGAAGTCTCTCTCCCTTAAGAGGGGAAACATATGCCATTAGAGTATTTCCAATGCATTCATATCATTTGATATGTCAATGCCAAAATTTGCCATCTTAAATGGTACCAAATGAATCAGTGCCAAATTTTGTCACATATGTGCTTTAACGCATTAATAATGGTATATTTTGGTATTTCCCATTTTTTGAAGGAAAAATATGATATGGTACAAATGACAATTGTCATTTGAGGCACCAAATTTGGCAACCCCCAAAATTTGGTATCTCAAATGATACACATTTGGAGCAATTTATTTGGGTGCCAATGCCAAATTTTGACAATGATATACCATTAAAGATGCTCTTAGACCAACATGTCATTTGCTATGTAGGGACACTTAAAAACTCATTAATAATATCAAATTTAATCTTGCAAAATCTATAATTATAAGTGTCTAACCATATTTTTACCCTAAAAGAAATAGTCAGAGGAGAGGTACTCAAAGATCTTAACACGTGTGACCTAAACACCTATTAAATTTAAATTTTTGTACTTTTTTAAAAAAATATTAAAATTTTATAACCAAAACTAAAGTTTTAAAGGTTTTTCACTAATAAAATAGTGGGGGCAAGTTTAAAAATATTTTAAATTTAAATTTTTTTTGAATTAACCTCAAAAAATTTTCAATTTTGGGTGGGGTAGGTGTCCCCCACCCTAAATCCGCCCCTCCCCATACCCAGCGAAATTCCACCATTCTTGACCGGGGGTTGTCACATGCCGCACGCCTCCTGTACCCAACAAGGAACCACCAATCTTTCTCAAGGAATTATAAAGTGGCAAGCAGGGAACACCACCATTATCTCCACCAAGAGGCACCAATCATGCCGATGACAGACAGCTCAAGCGATCGACACGTAGCCGTCCTCGCTTTCCCCTTTTCCAGTCACCCTCTTCCTCTCCTCACCGTCGTCCGCTCCTTAGCTACCGCCGCCCCAAACGTACACTTCTCATTCTTCGGCACCGCCAAATCCAACAGCTCACTATTCTCTGCATCATCCAAACACGACGTCCTTCATGCTCCTAACATAAAGGCGTATGATGTGGAGGACGGCGTGCCGGAGAAGTACGTGTTTGTAGGGAAGCCACAGGAGGATATCGAGCTTTTCATGAATGCGGCGCCGGAGAACTTTCGGAATGCGGTGGAGGCGGCGGAGGCGGAGACGGGGAGGAAGGTGAGTTGCTTGGTGAGTGATGCCTTCATTTGGTTCGCTGCGGAAATGGCGGAGGAGATGGCCGTGCCTTGGCTGCCTTGGTGGGCTTCAGCACAGAACTCTCTCTCTGCTCATCTGTACACTGATATCATCCGTGATACAATTGGACTTGATGGTAATTTTCTACAGTAATGCTATATACCACTTCTAAAGTTTAAATTAAATAATCTCTATATGCACGTGATTTGTGAAAAATCATAGTAATCCAACGGTTAGTTTTTAAGATATAGACATTTAAACAACTTTGGTAATATCCAAAAGTAAATACTGTCAGAACATTATATAATGTATTTTGAAAACCAATTATCAAATCACTGTTATTTTGGACAGACATAATATTCATAAAAAAATTATATAATCTAACAGTCAATTTTTGAAAATATAATTGATATGGCATCTAAAAGATACGATATTAATTACGATAAAAGTGTAGGACGTCCTGGATCGGTTCTGTATATATATACCTAGCTATTTAAATAAAAATAAATTAAAACCAATCATCATGCACCTGGGTTAACATGTACATGGACTTCTTGAAAGAAAAAAAATTTATGTTTATACGAGTGCAGATATTGCAGGGCGCGAAGAAGAAACCCTGGAATTCATTCCAGGAATGTCTAAAATACGCATTCAGGACTTGCCCGAAGGAATCGTGTTTGGCAATTTGAACTCACTCTTCTCACGCATGCTACATCAAATGGGCCTAGTATTCCCACGAGCAGCTGCAATTTTAGTAAACTCCTGTGAAGAATTAGACCCAACAATAACAAATGACTTCGAGTCCAAGTTCAAATATTTCCTCAACGTTGGCCCACATAACTTCCTATCACCACCATCATCGTCATCAATTTCCGATGCCTACGGTTGCCTACCTTGGCTCGATAATCAGAAGCCAGTATCCGTAGCGTATATTAGCTTCGGCACAGTCGTGACGCCGTCTCCGAAAGAGATTGTGGCACTAGCAGAAGCATTGGAAACAAGTGGTGTAACATTTTTATGGTCACTTAAAGACCACGTAAAGGCCCATTTGCCAAATGGGTTCATGGAAAAAACAAGAGTAAATGGAATGATTGTGCCTTGGGCTCCCCAAGTAGAGGTTCTAGCTCATGGTGCAATTGGTGTGTTCATCTCACATTGTGGTTGGAACTCAATACTAGAGAGTATCGCCGGCAGTGTGCCGATGATTTGCCGGCCATTTTTTGGTGATCAACGGATTAACGCGCGGTATGTAGAGGCCGTGTGGGAAATTGGCTTGAATGTTGAGGGTGGGATGTTCACAAAGAAGGGATTAGTTGGTAGCTTGGATCTTGTTTTAGCACAAGAAAAAGGGAAGAAGATGAGGGAGAAGATGAAAGGCCTTAAAGAAGTTGTAGAAAAGGCAGTTGGACCACAAGGGAGCTCCACTGAAAATTTAAAAATATTGGTAAATGTAATATCAACGCTTAATTAAGGATGCTTCATTATGGTGTAATAGTTTTTATAATAAGACTAGGTGGAATTACCCGTGCTACGCACGAGTGGTCAAAATGTGTTACCTTTCATGGATTTATAAATAGCAAAAGTACAAAATTACTGAGTACAATTTAATGTGTACTAAACCATATAAGCTTGCTAGAGTTTTATGGTCATAGTGTTTTGTTTATATTTTTGACAATAGGAAGCTCTTCAAAGTTCAAATTACAAACTACTGAAATGTGTAAAATATTTTTTCTCTCTACTATAAAGAGCCTCCTATTGTCGAAAATGTTAGGGAGGTTTTGCACGGAGCCACCCGCTGGTCTCATGCACTCCTCTATTCTCTTTTTTCCCTTTGTCGGTCGGCCAATCGATTGCAATAGTAAAAATCACAAAACACACTGATCGCAATTTGATTGCAAAAAGCACCGATTGCAAAATTTGGATTGGAATGAACAAAAATTGCAAAAATTAGAGTAGAAACGACAACAATTGCAATTACAATTGAAAATTGCGATATGTGAATCTTCTCTTTTACCACAACGTGGATAGTGAAATACACAGAATGAAAACAAAATTGCAATTGGGAGCCAAATCAGTCAACATTGATTGGAATTAATCAAAATTGCAAATCCAATTGCAATTCTCAATTGATTGCATATCCATCCTTTTATGATATGCATAGACATAGACATAGATAATAAGATGGTGAGGTTTTATTCTTGTAAAATGTATTTGTCTCTACCCTTGTTGCAATCGTATTATTTAGTCCATGGAATGAAGATGGACACATGGCTAACGAGGACCTAGTCAATGTGGGGATGAATATATTAGCCAAGGATGTTTGTATTAAAAATATTTTTGTAAGCATTTGCGAGTCACATTAATTATATATCTATCAATGTTGTCACACGACTCCATTATTTATTCTCTTTTTGTGAAAAGATAACAGAGGCTCTGTACTTCTTAAATCTTTTAAGGAGGAATATAGGACATATAATTTCCCCTATTATGGCAGCTCCTATCCCATATAGGGATGTCAACGGGGCAGGACTGGACTGGGCGGGTTTTGACTTTTTCAATCCCGTCCTGTGAATAAAAATTATTTCCCAAACTTGACCCAATCCCAACTTAAAACGGGCCGGGACGGGTCGAGAATTATGTGAGCCGGTGCGGGTTTTCCCATCGAGTTTGAGAAAATAATTAAAATATTTTTAAAACTTCTATGTTATTTTATTTTGTAATGAATCCCAACCATAATCTCAACAAATTTTGATTTCTATCTTGGATTATAAGTATTAGTAGTTAAAATATATATTTATACACACTAACTTGGTGGAATATAAAAAAATAGAAATAATAAAAATCTTAAAAACTAAATAGTATAAATAAATGGAAAAGATTTTAGTATAATTATATATACATAGATATTCGGGGCGGGCGGGTTGGAGAAGCCATATCCCATTCCCGTCCCAAATCCTATAGAGTTTTTAATTTTTTTTCCCAAACCCTATAGGGTTTTCAAATCTATTTCCCAAACCCTTCTTAATAGGGGCGGGGCAGGTTACCCTTTCAACCCAACCCATTGACATCCCTAATCCCATGTCACATACTTGTAATTAGCCAATTTCTGCTTCGGCTTTACTCCCCACGGCATTCATGACATTTGATGGTCCAACAACGAACCATCTCCTCTCTCTTTCTCTCTCTCTCTCTCTCTCTCTCTCTCTCTGTGCAGCATCTAAATTGCATTCATGAAATTTGATGTTCCAATGCTAAAATTTGTCACTTTAAATGTGATCAAATTGCATTAATGCCAAATTTTAGTATACATGTATTTTAATGGATTAAAACTAAATTTTGGTATTTTTTACTTTTTGAAAAAAAAGTTTGACGTGACACAAATGACACTTACGTTTGAGGTGTCAAATTTCACAATTTGATATTTGTATAAGGGCATCTCCAATGGTGCATTCAAAGCCAAAGCCAAATCAAATATGAATGCTTTTGAAGCAAAAACACCACTCCAGTGGTGCATCCAAACCTAGCATTCAAATCTGAAGGAGCTACAGTGGGCATTCAAATTTGGGCAAATTTGACTGACACTGTAGCAGCATCCAAAATCAGCAAATGGATCAAAAGTCCATACTGCCCTCATCAACCAACAAAACCGTTGGATTGATTCCCCTCACTTTCCCTCACTTTCCCATCACTTTCTCAGCAAACAAACAGCATCAGAGAAGGGGAAAAAAAATTATAAAACAAAAAAACTCAAGAAGTCATTTTCCAATGTATTTTCTCAGCAAACAAACAGTGGAACAGAGAATGAAAAAAAAAAAAAACTCGTGCAATCAGTTTCAGATGCCAAGAATCAAGAATGAAAAAAATAAAAAAAAAACACATTCAAACTTACCTCTGTGCGCAGAACCAGATTTTGAAGGAAATGCCGCAGTCATGCCAAAACGGTCGCCGCGAGCATCATCGGCCCCAGTCATGCCAAGTCGGTCGCCGCGAGCATCATCGGGCCCCGCTCCGATCATCGGCCGCCAGTCACGCCACCGACGACTGCGACGAGTATGACGGCTTGGTTTTGTGGGTTTCGATCATGAGGAGAGAGAGGGTGTGTGGGTTTTTTTGTGGGTTTCGATCATGAAGTGGGTTTTTTGGGTTTCGATCATGAAGTGGGTTTTGTGGGTTTCGATCATGAAGTGGGTTTTTTGGCTTTGGGTTTCGAAGATGCTGAGAGAGATGAGGAGAGAAAGAGATGAGGAGAGGGAGAGGAGAATGTGGGTGCGGCTGGATGCGATGGGTTTTGTGGGTTTGGATGATGATTCTGTGAGATATATGAGGAGAGGGAGAAGAGCATAAAGATCTGAGGGAGAGGGAGAGGTTGAGGCAGTGGGTTTTGGTCACTGTGTGAGAGGGAGAGGGAGAGGGAAGAGGGAGAGGGAGAGGGAGAGGGAGATGATCGCGGATGCACACTGTGAGGGAGATGGTCACATTGTGAATTGGTTTTGTGTCTCGGGTGAAGTGAGCTGAAATGAGGTATAAAAAAAAAAAAAAAAATTAGCAAGGAGCTGCACACACCCAACGGATATATTCTAACGGATATATCCTCTACTTTCCTATAAATACCCACATATTATCATACATAACTCACACTTCAATTTCAACTTTCTCTCTCATTTGCTATCAATAATTTTTTGAAGAATTTCAGCACAAATTATAAGGTGAGAATTTGTTTTATTTATTAATTTTTATTGACTCATGTTATATTTGTCTATAGTTTGAATTTAATTTAACCGTTTGTACTTTAAAATTATATTTGTAACATAAAGTTTAATATAAAGTGCTATATAGGACCCAATGTAGAGCATTTTAAAAAAAATTGACCGTTGGATTTGAAGGAATGTCTATGAATTTTATGTTCACCAAAATTCATCAAAATCTAACGGTCAGT
>JAESVK010000345.1:956714-972002 GCA_017140935.1 Hamamelis virginiana | reverse complement strand
TTTGCAAATCAACAGGTGCTGAAGAAAGGATGTATGCAAGCGTATACGCAAGTATATCTGTTAGAATAAACATTTCTTAATAACTGAGCAATAAACATGGCAAACAAGTAGTCCAGAGCAATTGAACCCAAAACCAGGTAACTCAAGTACTCAACCAACACCTTCATCCCGAGAGAAACAGCATCCATTTAAATGTGTGAAGCTTATGCCTTGAGATAAGACTCTTGGTGTCATTCAAAGAATACACCTAAATATACAAAATCTTAAATTCTCAATTACCCTGAAGCCTACCTTGAGGCATGTACCTCGCTCATTAACATCAAGAAATGTAAAAATGATAATGAGAAGTGTGCACAATAAGACCTCTTTGAGTCTCCGTTAACTTACTACAAGTATGTAGAAAATAAAAAATTAATAAGTATATTTAATTTATAGTTATCTGAGACTAGCACCTTATCTAGCTAGCTCAGGCGTGCACCTTTCATTGCATCTTGTGTTTAAGCCTCTACTAACTATGTGTATATCAATACTAAAAGGAAAAACATAAATCTACAATGCAACATCAAGGAAGACTTTCTTTCAACACGGGATCATATTCTAGCAACAAAAATCTTACCTGCAGACCCATAATGTTTGCAGCTACTGCAGGATTATCCAAATTATTGTGCACCTCAAACAGCTCTAAAACTAAGGAGTTCCAATAGTCCAAGCAAACCTGTTCAATCATACCACCAGCAAGCACGGTCAAATCATTAGTTTATGAATCATTCCCAAGGGAGAGTCGAGCAGACATAATAATACCCATACTTTGAAAACCTCCGTGTCATCCACATATGAGATGCTAATGAGATATTCAAGACCCATTAGAAGTGAAGATATATTCTCTTGAGTGGATTCAAGCACTCGAATATGAAACTGCCAAAAAACAAAATATATATAAATATATGTCAGCCAGTTTTTTTTTTCCATATTACAGGAATCTCAAAAAGAACTAGAATGGGCAGTAACAAAATAAATAAATAAATAAACAAATAAATAAAAGCTCATTCTTTGTAATCTAAGCAATAAACAAGCATCCATTCACATAAATGATTTCCCATCAATACATCATACGACGGGGCTTATTGATACCACAAGATGAAAAAGTGGCACTGTTGAAGGTACAACAAAAAACCAAACCCTATCAATCAACCACCCCTTTCTAAATCTACGGCACTTAAATATAACTGGTTTAGGCTATTATTTTTTAACAGAATTTTTCATGTGCCTCTGGAAAAAAAACTTGCCTTATAAAATGAAGTGAAAAACAGTGCCAGGTTCTGAATAAAAGCCTGAAAAAAACAAAAGAAAAAAAGGAGTACAAACTCAGTTAAAGGCAAGTAGAAATGTATTAAGCCTTCAGCCTAACTGGAACTCTTTTGTACAGGAAACATTTACCTGTTCTTCATTACTTCCATGTGCATAAGCTTCAGGGATGTTTGTCGTATGAGGGAGAATGTTCTAAAGAACAACAAAAATCACCACAGCATTTCATCGCAAAGAAAAAAGAAAAGAAACAAGCAATAAAATCAAAATAATTCCATGAAGCCCAATCTAAACTGCTCTAAGAAGTATTACATCCCGACTTACCTGTAATTGCACAATGAATATGTTATACATTGTAACATACTGCACATTATAGAAGTCACCGAAATTTAGGGCCGCAACCTATGAACATAAGACATAAAGCAGACCAGCAGTTTAGGAGCAATGACAGCATAAATATCATCTCACTAAAATGGAACAATAAAGTACCTCTGTTAAACACTGGAGGGTGAGATTCCGATATGATGGCACCGGAAAAAATTTTAGGAGCGTTTCCAGCTATAGGATACACAGAAACAATATGGGATGTAAAATGTATCAGGAAATAATCAAGATAGTTACTATCCAATAATGTGCTGCAAGTTCACAACTAAACTAATCCTTATAAAGATCAACATCACCCATAAATGAAGGATGTACAAACCAGCGGTGATTCAAAAATGTAGCCCAAAGGAATCCATGAAAGGAAGGCATGCAGTGTGGCCAATGTTGCCCGTATAAGCTCTGTTCTTTGAGATGCTGACAGTACATATAAGCATAACTCATGAATGAGTTGAAACTCACTGTAAACAAACCAAACAGACTTCTTAGTAAGATTTAATGGACAAATACAGTTAGTAAATCATGTATTAAATCATATATTGAATGATGACTTGGTGAAAACAAGTATGGCACAATAAAAATAAGATCACAAGTATCCCATAAAGATTCCAAGGCCAGCAATGCAATTACCTGTTTAAAGATTGTTTGAGCTCTTTGATCTTCTGTTGCGTCATTTCCCCCCTTGAGAAATCGAAAACCTCTTCACTTAGAAGCTGACAAGTAGCAGTTCATGTTACCCAAATATGACATAATCAAACCAAATTTATTCAGAAAGAGATAAAAGAACAAACTTACTTTCAATATAGCCATGCAATTCTCACAAATTGTTTCACTAGTTTTTGCTGCTTGAACAAGATCAGGAATGAAACTTCGCCATCTAGCTGGCCACTCATGCTTTAAAATCTGTATTTCCAAAGCACATAGATTAAATTACAATATTATATCCACATAACAAGCACAAACAATTAAAAATTCCAATGAGATAAATCAGAACTAAAGTGCGCACATATATTCCTGAAGACATTTATAAATGAACTAGAAGGATAAAGAGAGCAGCAGCAACACAAGCAGTAAAGTACAACAGCGACTATAGGAAAACTGATCATCTTAAACTAAGTACATAAAATTCATATCAAAAATGGAAATGCAACCGCCCATGCACAACGGATAGCAATATGGGATATGAACATGACATGATATGGTGCAGATAGACTAACATCAAAAAACTAGAAGAGTAGGATAAAGATATGTCATGAAGATAGTAATAAATAAATAGATACTTTTATATTTATTATTATGTTATATGTGTTTTTTTTCTTTTTGATAGGCAACAAATATTAGTAATGATAGAGAAAAATAATACAAAATCTGAATGAAATGTCCTTTAACAGTGAAGAAGCAACGCAACCCAACCCAGCCCAACCAAAAAACTGCACCTCCACATATATCAAAGAACGTACAAACAAAATGACAATAATTGGTAATACTGGTAATCAAAGTAAAAAATTCAAAATGGTAATTATTAAGGAGCTCTGCCCATACTTTTAATGCTTCGCCCGTACTTTTAATGTTTCAAACAATTTCATACTTTTAATGTTTTAAAATTATAGAATGCCCCTTATCATATAAAAAAATTATAAACCCTACCATATCTTAAATGTATCAAGCTGTAGCCTAGGGGCATCTCAAATGTCATAAATTTTTTGGAAACTATTTTTGAATTTAGGATACATAAAATGGATAACCAACATATACCAAGCCTTATCTGACAAGTACCACTATCCGAGACACATTGAATATGGATACGTCTCCTTTGGGAAAGCATACATGATTTCAAGACAACCACAATTACAAGCATCCTTAGTTGCCATAACACATAGTTCAACATATTGGAAAATATCAAAAGCAACCATAATCACTCTTATGAACTATTATTTAAGAAGGCAACTGAGTTTTACCTGAACCAATATAATATTGAGTTTGTTGACATACAGTCTTTCCCGCCGAAAAGAGGCCTCATTACTTGAAAGCTAAGCAAGACATATCAAAGATGAAAAAGAAATTAAGTAATTACAGCATGATACAAAGAGCGAAACAATGGTTGAACTTAACCTCTATAAAAATTTACTACATGACTAGTACCTGTACAATGACTTCTGAAATGTAATTTTTCATTCCATCGCGTTGTTCAACAGGTAATGCATTCCACCTGTACTTAATGACGCCTTCCAGGACCTGCATATAAAAGCATGGCAAATGCTCTCCAAAATCAGTACCTTAAAGATGGGACGAAAAAGAAACTGACATGTTTTAGACCCAGTTGAGTAGCTAGAACATCCTAATTTCCAGAGGAACTACAATCAGGGACTCAAGTGGCAGCCATCTTGTAATGAGGGCTAACTTGGACACTTGTACCAATTTGAGAAATTTTACAGATCTTATTTTAGGTGGTTTCTGTTTGGGTTGGATTTTGAGATTTTCTAAGAGTTCTATTTCCAATTGGAGTCCAATTAATCAAACCCCTAGTTCATCATCATAAACATTAATTCCGGCTAAAGTAAATTTTCCTCAATTTTTACCCTCAAACCTGACATGATTTTAAAGATATTTAAAATAGAATGTAAATTCCCAAACTTCTCCAAATTAATAGATGAAAAGAGCAACATATCATCGCCACAACCTGAAACCCTTCAACCAATCCCACAACCTCAGCCCGATTCACCATCCTACCAAAAACATCCACTATCAACGTGAAAAGAAAAGGGACAAAGGATCTCCCTGCCTTAAACCCCTAGAAGCTACAAACCTCTCTCATGGTTTACCATGAATAACCATAGTCAAAATTTTCATGGACAAACATCCCTTTATTCATTTCCTCTTATCTTTTCCAAAATCCTTTCATTACCATAACAAACTCTAGGGGGAACTCCCACTCCACGTGATCAAATACTTTTTCGAAATCCACTTTAAACAAAACACCCTTTTTTTTCCTTTTCACTCTATATTCCCTCCGCTACTTCATTGGCCACCACAACAACATCCAAAATTTGCCTACTTCCATGAAAGCTTCTTGGGATGAGGAAATAGTCTCAATCAAAATCCCTTTCAATCTCTTTGATAGAACTTTTGCCAAAATCTTGTATAGAGAGTTCACAAGGCTAATTGGTCTTACATCACTAATCTTTACTGAATTATGTCTCATCGGGATGAGACAAATAGAGGATGCATTCGTCCAGCTATCCACAACCCCATTCTCAAAAAAATTCTATAAACAGTTTCGATAAATCATCTTTAACCACTTCCCAACAATCCTGAAAAAGAGACATAGTATACCCATTCCAACCCAGATTTATCTACTATAATCAAACACCACCTCTCTAATCTCATCTAACTCAAATAGTTTTTCAAGCCATCCTATCAAAGATCACTAATAGGGCTCCAGTCCAAACCTTCCAAACCCGGTCTTTCCACCCCTTTGGAAGAATACAATTCCCAAAAAAAAAAAAAAAAAAAAGGCTAAAAATCTCATTCATAATCTTACTCTTACCCTCATCCACCACCAAATCTTCATTTCCTAATTCAATCTTATTTATGACCTACCTAATTCTGTTCTCATTTGCAAGTTTGTAAAATAAATTGGAATTATTGTCCCCCCTCTTTAACCCACTTTACTTTTGCCTTTTGTCTCCAAGAAACCTCTTCTCTAAAAACCACATCCTCAAATCTACTCCTGAGTAGTAAGAAGAACTCTCTCTATTTTCAACTCAGCACTAATTTCCCCATTATCCTCCATTGTATGAATATCATCAATTCTCTTTAAAATAGAATCCTTGACCTCTTTCAAATCCCCATATACTTTTTTATTCCACACCTTAATTTTTTAAAGAAGCTGCTTTGGTACAAAGGAAAATTTCCATTGTAGATGTTTTAAGTCATTAATTTTTTTAGGTTTCCAGATTTATTAAGTCTTAGTCTGTTAGGACTTACAAGACTATTTAGTAATTTTACAACTTTCTTATGCGTCTCATTGTCCTGCCCAAAAACTATATTGAATGTTGTTAGATCTGTAAATACTCCAACCCTACAATGAGTAAGTTTCTTATTGGGGCATGTGCTAGTACCATGACTCAACTGAGTATATATAGAAGCTTCCAAAAAATAAAGCCTAATGAATTATGAGAAACAGCTAAAATACACCAATATATCATTATAGATCGTTTGCGCATATGATAGCAACTGACCTGCAAGGCGAAGAACTTTGTGTTCAGATTCTGTGAATTTTGTAGAATGTGCACCACTTGGAGCCACATGTCTGAATTATTTTGCAACTCCCGCAAAATCTGGTCTGCTGCCGACCTCTGTTTCACCGACAATCAGGAAGCAGAATTAGCTACATAGTAGACACAACTTCAACCAAATCAACTACTGGGAAAAAACAAACCACAAAAATGGGTTTACGACTTGGAGACGCACTTTTGTTTATAATCACGACACCTATCTTATAGCAAGCATAAATTCTCCCCCACAATTCTATTCACAGAGGGCATCCCGTTTCTCAAAAGGGGGGGGGGGGGTTCATTTGAATCATGGGCTAAAAGAAGGGGGAAAATGCAGTGCTTCCAATTCAAAAGGGCTTTCAGCAAACAATAATTCTTCATTGCTAACAAATTAAAAGATGCTTATCAACTATAATTCAATACTTTGATAACATCGGGTGAAAGTATAGGCACCACTAAAACGATAGACTCATAATCTGAATTGACCACCTACTTTATTTTTTAAATATAACAGTGGTTCCAAATGGCTAGGCATGGTACCAGAAAGCTTTTTTTCTAACTAAATCACTGCTTCACACTGTCACCCTCTGATTGCCAATAAACTGAGGGAAAAGGAAGGAAAGAAGATTTCAAAGTAACACATTTTCTGTCATTGGGTTCCGAAAAAGTTCAAACTGACCATACAGGAAATTTTTTATTTATTTATTTTTTTTTAATAGAGCCATAACAACAGAAAAACATAAGGTTCCAAATACTTTTCTTTTCTTTTCCTCAAGTTTCCTAGTAACCAAGCAGAACAATGCCAAATTAACTCGAGTTCGAGTATAAACTTGGGGCACCAGAAATGAAAAACACACAATTATACAAAAAAGGCACATCCTACCAGTGGGTCCTTTGCATTAAAAAGACAATCACTTCCAGCATAAAAACATTACTTCCATTGAAGCTCTAATTTGTTACTGATAAAATGTAGGGGAAAAAAATCAGAACTTTTGTTGTTCAGATTCTGAAGCCAATAAAACAAGAAAATCAACCTAAATGGCTTAGAAGAGCTGACCAAAAACCGAAACAGCAAAAAGCAAAAGAATTTAAGAAACTAAAAAACCTAGGCACGAAAGTATATGCACCATTTAGTTAATGAGAAATCGAAGTAAAGTAAAAGAAAATTAAAAATAAAGCCTCCTAATTTTCTGTTTCTTGGTTTCCCAAAAGCAAACTAATCAGCTCAGTTATGTTAATTATTCTTCTAAGACTACTTTTTAGCATTCTTGAGAACTAAATAGCATGACGCATAAAACCCCAAATTTCTCGTCCTCAGCTTTCTCGGCAACCAAACGGAGGGTTTAAGGGAACGAAACTGTAAAACTACATGAACCTCAGCCCCCAACCACCACCACCTTCTTTACATTCAAAACACAAACAGGCAAAGAGAACCAGATCGGAAGCCTCAGTTAACATTTTAATTCCCGTTTTGGTTCCCTTGAAAACTCACCTAAACTAGCCCAAACACTTCACCTGTCTTAGTTCAGTGGAGGAAAAAAAAATACGAAAATACGAAAAACCTAAGATTAAAAAATTTCAATTCGTTCTCATTATCCAACATGTTCCCGGTGACCCAACAGAATCTAGATAAGAGAGTGAGAAAAGGAGTAGCTCTCTCACCTCCTCCTTAGATCCGGTGCCGTAGAAGGCCGCAACAGTGGCATCGAGCAAGCCGACGTCTATCGGCTGACTCAAATCCCTCAGCTTCTCAGCCGCCATGGTAGAGACGGAGAGAGATCGAAACCGATAAACCCTAGAAAGTGTACGGACACGGCGAGTTTGGAAACCCTAGTTCGAATTTCTAGAGAGAGAAAGAGAGGAGAAAGATCATATAGAGAGAGAGAGCGACAAAAGACTAGCTTCAAAATGAAGCAGAGATTTTAAGAGAGAGAGACAGAGAAAAGACTTTGAACGGGCTTTGTTTCGTTTTTATACAGCCCTTCCCTCTTCTTTTTATTGTATGCGAAGCTGTATGTTGTGTGTGGACTTGGACTGACCTAAAAAGCGAGGGCAGAGCGGGGGGTACGTGTCCCCCGCAAACTAGTGTTTTTAGAGAGGGAAAGTAAAGGAGGGAGAGTTGTTTTTAATTTTTTATGCTATACCGAGATTTTATGCAAATATAAAATTTTGATCAGCTCTAGATAAATTTGATTTGTTTTTAATTCACCCGTCTTTTCTTTATGAATTTGTTCCCGACTATTGGAAAAAATTATTACTTTCAGTCTCTTATTTTTGCGGCATTTTATGTCTATAATTATAAGTTTTCGAAATATTGCATGAATAAATTTGATTCAAAGATAATTATGTAAATATTATTTTTGAATCGGAATACCCTTATGCAGATAAAATAAAGGTATTCTGATAGGCCTCTTTCTCAATGCACGCATATTAAGAAAACTCATTATGAATGGATTTGTCATCATTGACTATTTCCAAAACTATTCTTCTTGGACTTTGGGATTGGGTAAAGTTAAAGAATAATAAGGGTATTATGGTAAAGTTAAAAAAAATAATAAAGGGTATTATGGAAAAGTTTAAAAAAATATACTTTGACTTTTCAAAGTGACCTAGTATTTTGGGACAGCCAAAAAAGGAAAGATGGCCTATAGGAGTGTTCAAAAACCGACCGGGACCAATTGAACCGATCAAAACCAATTCAAACCGCCCTATTTGGTTGATTTTAATGAATGCCACGGTCCCTAATGGTTTTCATTTTGCTCAAACCGAGGTGATTGGTTTGGTTCTTATAATGAAAGTATAGACCGACCAAACCGACCGATGTACATCCCTACAATTTGCATAATGCATGTTTGTTTGTTTATAATTATATGAATTAGCCTAATTGGAACTTATTTTGGAAATTGGTACTTGGTAGTATTGTTTATTTAATGCATAATAGGTTTTTAGTTAACAATTACTAGTAATTGATTTTGGGTGATACAATTTTCAAATTACTTCATGCATATATAATAGGTTCCAATTACTAGTGGTTGATTTTGGATGACACAATCTTCAAATTACTTCATGCATAACACGTTTCCCATTGCTAGTAGTTGAAAAGAGAGAGAACATAAGAGTTGGCAGCGACAATTTTTTTGGGTGACACAATTTTGTGACACAGATTTATTATTATCTTTTTTTTTTCAAATTAGCGTCTATAAAAACTGTTGATAAACCGACCAAACCAAGTCGAAAAACATTCTTTATTTTGGTTGGTTATCACGAGTGCTACGGTCCCTAATGGTTTTCATTTTCCTCAAACCGAGGTGATTGGTTTGGTTCATATAATGAGAGTATAAACCGACAAAACTGGCCGATGTACACCCCTAATGGCCTATCTTTGTTGGATGGAGGGAGTAACTATTTTATCAAGTAAACGGTCAAAAGTCAAAAAAAATTCAACAATTTCATTAACAATTCCCAACATGGGACTAAACCCTCGATTTAATATCTAATCCACAATCCCCATAAATGAACAAAATTTCCAATTCAACAAATGATCCTCAATTTCCAAATTAACACAAAATCTCAAATTTTATTAAGAATCCTCAACTCCAATTGGATGATATGTTGGAGATTCTATGTATAATTAGGAATTTGAGATTATGTGTAAAATTTGAGATTCTATGTAATATTAAGGATTGAGAATTCTATATAAAATGGATATTCTATGTAAAATTGAGGATTTTGGATTATGTGCAAAAATCAAAGTTAACGTCAATTTTTGACCGTTTAAATGGTATTTGGGTAAAAAAAAAAATTGTGATAAGTTCATTTTCGTAATTATCTTTTGATCAAGTTCATTCACGTAATATTTTGAACATTTAGGATTATTGACATAATATGTCATTTATTTTAAAAAATAAATAAATAATAAAAATATATATTTTTTATGTCTTGACTTCTAAAAATAACTAAAATCGTTTATGATAATTCAATTTTTTTATTTTTAAATATAAAAATACAAGCATTTATGTAAATAATCATAAGTTTTCAAAATATTAAGTAAACAAACCCGATCGAGAGATAATTACGTAAATATTTTTTTTTTTGTCCAAAATACCCTTACGTAGACAAAATAATAACCATTTTACCGAGTAAACAATCAAGAGTCAATTTTTTTTTCCCCAAAAGTTTTGTTAACAATCCTGAATATTGCATCGAATCCCCAATTTAATGTAAATTCCTAATCCCCATAAATGAGCATAATTCTAAATTTAACAAATGACCATCAATCCCCAAATTAACACAGAATCTCCAATTTTACTAAGAATCCCTAATCCCAACTCCAAACCCATCGTTGCTAGGGGACATGAAATGGCGAGCATTAATTATTGATTTGACGCGTTGGGGATTGGGGATTCTGTGTTAAATTGTGATTGATAATTATGTGTATAATTGAGAATTTATGGTTTTATACAAAATTGAGAATTCTGTGTAATATTTGGGATTGAGGATTTTGTGCAAAGCTGGTGATTATTTGTAAAATTGGGAATTGAGGATTATGTGCAAAATTAAAAGTCAAAGCCAAATTTTGACCATTTGAATGGTATTTTGGTAAAAATAAAAATAATAATGGGTTCATCTATGTAATTATATTTTGATCGGGTTCATTCACGAAATATTTCGGAAACTTATGACCATTGACGTAAAATACCATAATATAAATTACAAGTTTATTCAAATGGCCCTTAGCCTTATAACGAATATAAATTATAAATATATTTTTTTCCAAACCAACTACAAAAATTATTTATTTTGAAAACATATAGCAATAGACAAATAAAAATAGACATAACTCGATTTAGAATTTAAAATTTTCAAACAAATCCCTATAAAATCTATAATACATTTTGAGGCCTTTCGGTAAATATGAAAACCTAGCAGTAAAGGGCGATTCTGATAAGGAGGGTCGACTATGGGGTAAGCCCAAGAAACCACCGCCTAGGGCATTAGAATTTTGTCATTACTTAGGGGCATTATTTTGGGCTAAGCTCTGAGTATATATGTATTATATAGGACAACCCATTAAGCATTAACCAAAAAAATAAAAAATAAACTATTAACTCAATCTTGCAATAATATATATAAAAAAATAAGAATTTCTTGATTTGATATAAATATATTTTTTTTTTGGCAATGTTCTGCTATTTAGCCTATATTTTACGTCGTTGCATATTTTATTGGAATATGATTTTTGTTGATTTATTGGTAGCATTATTTTATTTTTGTTTGATACATTTATGGAAAATAAAAATGCACCACTTGTGTTGCACGTGTACCTTTTTCATAAAAGAAAATATTTTTAAAAAATCAAATGCAGTGTGAACAGTGTAATTAAGATAAAATATTTAATATTATTATAATTTTGTGATTAATTTTTTTTTTTAAATTCTAAAATGTATAATAACGATATTAAATTAATACATACGAACTTAATAAACTATAAAAATTTCTTATTATAAATTTAAAAGAAAAAGAGTACTAAAACTATTAGCAAAACTATATTTATTTTTGTATTGGAAATAAGAAAGACAGAGTAATTTATTTGGTATTTTATAGTAATTAATTGTTTGAAAAAATCATGTTTTTATCTATAAATGAATTAGATTTTAAGAGAATTTTAATTTAATTAATAATATTTTTACTCTATTTAGGAGAATTTCATATTAGCAATTTTTTATTGATGAAATTCAGTGAGATTATGTTTGAAAATTTGAGTTAGACTTAAAATTATATTAATATTCATATATAATTTTAATTCACATTTTAAAGCAAGCCTAATTATTGTGATGGGTGAAATTTTAAGACACAATGTCTATTTATGTACTTTTATAATTATATTATATAGGGGTATTTTTTGTCAAACAAAAGATTTTATGACATTCATACTTTTATACATAGTATGGATATAGATATAGTTGAATTATATTCAAGAGTTGTAATCAAATTTGTTTACTAATTTGATTATATTTGCAATGATAATATGAGGTTCAGGGTGAGCATATTGAAAACCCTCATCGTGAATTGACCGTTGATTTATTGTTTGTCTTATTTATTTGTTTGATATATTTGTAATCGTGACAGGAGGTTCGGATAAATATATTGAAAACTCTCACTGTGAATTGATTGCTGTTGGTTTTGTTTATTTATTTGATATATTTGTAATGATAATAAAAAGTTATTGTTGAGCCTATTGAAAGCTAATATTTTCAAATTAAATGTAAATTGATTTAAGGCATGGACATAAAAATTTCAAATTAAATGTAAATTGATTTAATTTTACAACTAAATAATAGTAAGAAAATGGATATATCACTATACAACTTTCGAAATTCCAAAACAAACCTCTAAATAAGCCTACAAATGGTTGATCAATTAAAAATTACGAAGCGATATCCCTGGCCTCGTCTCTTGTTTTCTTTAAATGCTTCTCCCATATAGGCCTCTCATGGATAATCTCATTGAATGGTAAGTTCTCTTACAGATTACATTCTTCTTGTTTTTGAAAGATTAACAGTCTATTTGGCTTTCATCTTCATCATCTTAAACGAGATCGTTTTAATTGGCTAAGATCGTTATCATAATTAGTGTCATAATATTACTTCTAGAAATTCATGCCACATCGAAATACCAAGAAATACCAAATTTATTGCTCCACTAGTGGGTTCAAAAGTGGATTTAAAATAATCTGGATCTAAAATTTGAGTCAAATTTGAATATTTTTATCCAAAACATTTAAAAGTGTCTAAAAACTTGTACATGATTTACACTACGTTTGGATCGAGAGAGTTGGAGAGAAGAGAAGAGAAGAGAAACTTTTTAAGTTTCTCTCGTTTGGATCGAGAGAGTTGGAGAGAAAGGGGAGGAGGGGGAGAGAAAGGCGAGAGAAAAGGAGAGAAAATGAAGCTGTTTTGGTTCTCTCAAAATTGGAGAGAAATGGAGAGAAGAGAAGAGAAAGGGTTTAAGTGATGGGTAGATTTACTATTTTGTCATTTATCTACCTTCTTTAGTTTTTATTTTTTTTATGTAAGTAAGGGCAATATTGGAATCTATACCTTAAAATATTATATTCTCTTCTCTTATGAAGGCTATCCAAACAGGGTGGAGAGAAAGTCATTTAAAATCTTATTCCCTCTCTATCCAAACAAGGTGGAGAGAAACTCATTTAATTTTATATTCTCTTCTCTTAATGAGTTTCTCTTCTCTTCTCTCAAACTCTCTCAATCCAAACATAGTGTTAGGGGAAGAGCAAAATAGAGATATGAGCTAAAAAATGAAAATATACGGCTATTGAAGCACTTCGGTCTAAATTACTCATTTTCTTACGAGGACGTCCTCACATAATCTGAGAGTTTATAGTCAATGTAAGATGAGAATTTTTGAAAATCACTGTTAGATTAGATATTATTTTAATGTATGTCATGAATGTCAAAAATCACAGTGATCTTACGGTCGATTTCTAAAATACAGATTGTAAAATACTGTAATAGTTTTTAAATAGCTATTCATTTAATTGTAGTAGAAATAATAAACATAAAAATAAAAATAAATCCAAAGTTGATCTTCCACAGTTGCATAAAGTGCAGCACAATTGGCAAAATTCAGTTACTGTGACGCCGGTTACACTGCAGACCCTGCATTGACGTCGCTGCTTATAAAGCAAAATATACATACGCAACAGTCTCAGCGAAGGTTCTTTCTTTTTCGCCCACAAATCGCAATGGCTTCTCCAGCCATCCAAAGGCTCTCCACCTTCAAATCACCAACCACCCCCACAACTCCCTCCGCCACTCCTCCGGCGCCATCATCCGCCACATACGCCTCCTCACCGCCACCACCATCCCCTCTCGACACTTTCTCTTCCGACCCCATATTCTCTCTCTTCCTCTCCTCCGACTTCGACTCCACTCGCTTCTCCTCATCCGCTCTCTCCTCCGGCTCCGCCGCATCCACCGCCGAGAAGCTTCAGCACGGCGTCCGCCTCTTAGAACATCAGCTCCGCTCCGAAGTCCTCTCTCGCCACCCACTTCTTCTCTCTCAACTCTCATCTCTTCAACACGCTGAATTCGCTCTCTCCACCGTCCGATCTGCGGTATCCTCTCTCCAATCCTCCCTCCGCCGAGTCCGCTCCGAGATCGCCGACCCTCACCGCCAAATCAAGGTCAAGACAACCCAGCTCGAAAATCTCCACCACACCACCGAACTCCTCCAGCATACGATTCGCGCGCTCCGGTTATCGATAAAATTGCTTGATTTGATGGCAATTTCCGATTCCGAACCAGACAAACTCGATCTCGCTAAAGCAGCACAGTTGCATTGCGAGATCTTGAGTTTGTGCAATGAGAACGATCTTGCTGGTATCGATGTGATTGATGAACAATTGGTTTTTGTATCGGAGACTGGGAATAGATTACGAACGGAGGCGATGAGGGTGCTGGAGAGGGGATTAGAGGGATTTAATCAGGCTGAGGTTGGCACTGGATTGCAAGTGTTTTACAATCTTGGCGAATTGAAAATTACTGTGGATGGATTGATTAGTAAGTATAAGAGTCAGGGAGTGAAGAGTGTGAGCACGGCACTGGATATGAAGGCAATATCAGCGTCGTCCGGCGGCGGGTTTGGGCCGGGAGGGACTCGGGGAAGCGGTGGGACACCACAAATTGGGGGCGGGGCGAAGGCGAAGGAGGCGCTTTGGCAGCGGATGGGGAATTGTATGGATCAGTTGCATTCCATTGTGGTAGCTGTTTGGCATTTACAGCGGGTGTTGTCGAAGAAACGGGACCCGTTTACGCATGTTTTGTTACTTGATGAGGTCTTGCAGGTGAGGACTTAAAATTCACTGGTACAGAGTATTTGGCTTGTGCAATTGAATCGTTCTTATTTGTTTATGATTATGCATTATTTGGTTGATGAGAAAATGTAGGAAAAGAAATCAAATCAGAAGTTTGATTTATAGATTTATCATTACTTTAGATCCAAGAAACTAACATCTCCAGTCAATTGAGCCTCATGCAACTCATCAGCTCAGTTTCATAGACTTTTTATGTTTCTTGGGAAACAAAGACTGTATACGAAGAATTTTGTTTTATTTATTTGTTTCCATTTGCTAAGTTTTCTCAGCAACCGAACAGAGGATTAGGGAGTGCCTAAAATGATTTATGCTTGTGTTATTGTGATTCTATGAACTTATAACTTATTCGCTTCCCTTCACTGTTGTCACCTTATGCAAGTAGTGTTAGAACTTTATTCCAAATATTCTGTAATATTAATCAAACTGTAA
>JAESVK010000345.1:930868-956704 GCA_017140935.1 Hamamelis virginiana | reverse complement strand
TGAATAGACACAACTCTATGGAAGGACACCTTGAATAGACACAACTCTTAAGAACAGTTGCGACTGTTCGTGAATAGTCGCGACCGTTCGAGAAAAGTCACGACCGTTCGTGAATAGTCACGACCGTTCGTGAATAGTCACGACTATTCGTGTACAATTTTTTATTCAAAATATAACAAGTAGAAAATTACCTGGTTAAGTAGGCTATAATTGGTACAATTCATTATTTTCACTTAATAATTTTATACTTTAGGTAAGCTCTGAGTGTGGAAAGAAGTATTGTTCCAACAAAATAATTCCACAAACAAAAACTTATGATTGTTGATGCCATTTTCCCATTAATTTGGGTTTTTTATATGACAATTCTTGTCTCACCAGTTTGACTGTTACTACTTACTAGTTTCTTTAATATCATGGGAAGCCAACTACACTGTTTGAAATTCAAACAAAATAATTTCACAAACAAAAACTAAAGACAGTTGATGCCATTTTCCCATTAATTTGGTTTTTTATATGACAATTCTTGTCTCACTAGTTTGATAGTTACTACTATCTAGTTTCTTTATGGTAAAAAAAAGGGTTAGGAGGGTGGGTGGCAACTCCTAACCCGCCAGGGCGCACAACTAGTGGAGTGGATGGCACCACTTGATTCACTAATGGGGATCGGGGGGGGGGGGGGGGGGGGAAAAAAAACCACGCAAGCCAAAGGCTCGGGCCAGTAGACCTCCTGATCTGGTGGTGCTAGTTTCTTTAATATCATGGGAAGCCAACTACATTTTTTGAAATTCAAAATCATGGAGAAGTTAAATTGAAGTCTAGTAGGTGGTTGGAGAGGTCCGAGTTACCTGTATGGCTGTATTGCAGATGCAGGACCCGATCGATCCATAGTAGGACGAGAATTGGAAGAAGCTTTTGGTGTGGCTATCTCTTGAGTTAGCTCACTAATAAGATGGAACAAAGATTTTAAAGGAGAAACACAAAACCAAGGGTCTTACAAAAAATGACTCCTATTACCATTGCCGATAATATGTTTAAACTCAATAAAAGAAGAAAATATATTTAATAGACCTAGAAAAATCAGGTAAACAATTAATAAAAAGGTTTCCAAGGAGATTTGTGGGTCCCCCCCTCAAAGCTTCTTATTGCTGCTTTCTCTTCTTCTTGCTTATGTTAGCTCTTACTTTGTTCAGGAGGGTGATCCAATATTAACAGATCGAGTTTGGGAGGCACTTGTGAAATCATTTGCAAGCCAGATGAAGTCTGCTTTTACTGCATCAAGTTTTGTCAAAGAGATATTTACCGTGGGGTATCCAAAACTCTACTCCATGATCGAGAATCTTCTTGAAAGAATTTCACGTGACACTGATGTCAAAGGAGTTTTACCAGCAATAAGTTCAGAAGGGAAGGATCAAATGGTTGCCACAATTGAAATATTCCAGACTTCTTTCTTGGCCCTTTGCTTGAGCCGCCTGTCAGATCTTGTTAACGCTGTATTTCAGATGTCATCCCGGGGAAGTGTTCCCTCCAAAGAACATATCTCAAGAATTATATTACGCATTCAGGAAGAGATTGAAGCTGTTCAACTGGACGGACGCTTGACTCTCCTTGTCTTGCGTGAAATTGGCAAAGTTCTCCTCCTGCTTGCTCAAAGAGCTGAATATCAGGTACATATTGTTTTTGTTTGGTGAAAAACATATATTACTACTGCACATAGATAAAGCTTAAGATTGTATCTGTCTGTTGTTTTCAGTTCCTTTCTACACATTTTTATTTATCTAGGTACTAACTTTACTGTCATATACTCTTCCCGCGTTGTTGCTCTCCCAGCTTCTTGTTGTATTATCTCCCGCGACTTACCTTTTCACCTCCAGGACACTGAGATGTAACGTCTTCTATTTTTCTTTCAGCAATCCTATTGTATCAGCCATTAGCTCACTAGGGTTCCAATTCTGAGATTAAATAAGGTCCCCTGTGGATTAGTTTGCTGAAAATCACTTTTGGAGAACTGTCTCTTCACATATCTTTTTAGAGTTCCATCTAAACCATCTCCACACATCAAAATTTTTATGCTAGAAGTGAGAATGGCAAAAGCTAGGGGGGCTAGCTTTGGCCAACCATCCTATCACCCCTCAAGTTGTCTAGAAGTGATTATTACCCCATCTCTTTAGATTAAGTGGCATTTTAAACTTCAAAAGTGATTTTATGCAAAGCTATCCAAACAGGGCCTAAAACTCTTGATTTTTCATGAAGGTACCCACCACTATAAAGGTTTTCCTAAATTAATGATTAATACTTTATGGGCACCAATTATCTTTTAAACATACCTGCTAATGATCCTTAAGTTTGAATATTGTTTCTTTAATATTTTTTAATGGCAGATATCTACTGGCCCTGAGGCACGTCAAATAACAGGTCCTGCAACTCCAGCTCAACTCAAGAACTTCACATTATGTCAGCATCTGCAAGAAATTCATACACGCGTATCATCTATGATAAAGGGATTGCCTACCATTGCCTCAGATGTCTTATCTCCGTCACTAGGTGCCATATACGGGGTTGCCTGTGATTCAGTAACATCCTTATTCCAGGCCATGCTTGACCGTCTAGAGTCTTGCATCTTGCAAATTCATGAACAAAACTTTGGTGCGCTTGGCATGGATGCTGCTATGGACAATAATGCATCACCTTACATGGAAGAGTTGCAGAAGAGCATTCTTCTCTTCCGTAGCGAATTCCTAGCCAGGCTGTTGCCTTCTTCAACAAATGCTAGCACCACAGGAACAGAAACCATATGCACTAGGCTTGTTAGGAGCATGGCCTCACGTGTTCTGATATTCTTTATCAGGCATGCTTCTCTTGTAAGACCGCTTTCTGAATCTGGAAAGCTGAGGATGGCCAGGGACATGGCCGAGTTGGAGTTAGCCGTGGGCCAGAACTTGTTCCCCGTAGAACAGCTTGGTGCACCATACAGAGCCCTTCGAGCATTTCGGCCTGTTATTTTCTTGGAAACGTCTCAACTGGGTGCATCTCCCCTTCTTCAAGATCTACCACCAAGTGTCATATTTCATCATCTTTACTCTCGGGCCCCGGATGAGTTGCAGTCACCACTGCAAAGGAACAACCTCACTCATCTACAGTATTCACTGTGGTTGGATTCTCAAGGGGAGGATCAAATCTGGAGAGGTATCAAAGCAACTCTGGATGATTATGCTGCAAAGGTTAGGGCAAGGGGAGACAAGGAGTTCAGCCCTGTATATCCTCTTATGCACCGACTGGGGTCATCCTTAACAGAAAATGCTCCCACATCCCAAAAGCCCTGATGATGATTTTGCTTTTGAGGACTAGTTATCTTCAAACCAGACTGCCTTTGCAAGGCTTTTACTTTTAGGGAGATGTTTCCAGATGGGACGAATGAGGTAGTTTTGGAAGGGGCTGTGCCAGTTCTGCTGCCTTCTTTGTGGTAGATATCGAATTTTATTTTCCTTTTAATGGTTTGTCTTCGTTTTATTTATTATTCTTTTGTGGGTGAACTAACGTATACTTATTTTGTCAGGTATTTTTGGCCCAGCCTCAAACTCAGGTCACCTTGAAAACGATGGGCTCGATGGTTGATCAACATTGCAGGACTACAGAACCAAATTCAGTTGTATTTCCTCCACATTTTATTTCCAAGTTGTCTGTCCTCTAAATTGTTTTTCCTGCTTTAACCCCATTATATGTAGAGTTTTACAAATAGAGACATACAACATCATGTTCCCAATTTGTTGTGTAAAATAGAGAGTTCTAATTCAGTATCAAGTTTCCATTGTTCATGCTTTATCAAATTCTGTTTCTTTATCCATAAAACTTTTACAGTAAACTTCGGTGGTGACTCGAAATAGTTGTTACTTATATGCGTAAGTTCTTGGAATGATCGGTTTTCAATATAGATTTGGTGTTGGTGTTGCACACATAGGCAATTTAAACGATGAGCTGCGATTATATTCTCCCTAATATTTATCTCAAAGAACTTTTTCTGGGCAAGTTAATGAATAGCATTTCTGAATTTTTAAGAGGTGTACTATTACTGGATATACACAGCTGATACTGGAAACAATTGAGGCTTACAAATTGCCATTTTGGGGTTGTTTTGCAGCAATTGGCTTCTCTATAGGGTGGTTGTTTTGCAGCATTAATCAGTTAAATTCGACATTTGATCCCAATTTCAGCATAGCATCACTATCGCTCTCCAGAGTCACATGTTCTGTACCACAGTTTTGGCAAAGTTCCTGTGATTCCTAGTCACTGTATCTGATGAGAAATTCTAATTTTCATATCATGCCTGACAAAAATAAATAAAAAATAAATAAATAAGACACCTGATGGGTTCCAGCAGTTGGCTTAGATATTAAGTGAATGGAATGGTTATTTACTTATTTTTCATTTGTTATCCCCTCGTGCATGGGGATTGGGCGGGTTTCAGCAAGTGGCTTAAATATGAACTTAGGGTGTGTTTGTTTCGCTGGAATTAGGGAACTGGAATTATCAATTCTTAGGAGTTGATTTGAAAGTGTTCGGCACGAAGCACAGCTCCCATCTAAAACAATGGATTTGATAAATTCCAAGTTTCATTCCGACATGGGATATGTCCCAAAACTAGATCTACTGTATATCAAACCCATAGTTGACATAGCCTTGCAGCATTAAAGGGGGAGTAATTGTCGGAAGTCCCTTGAAAATGAGAATATTATGATGACATAGAAATACATATTTAAAGAAAAAAAAATTTATTGTTAAAAATATTTTTCAAATAAATTTTTTTCCATAAAATCTAGTTGATATTAAGGAAATGGTATATTAGGCAGTATATGTTATAAATTGACTTTAAATTTAACCTAAAAGGGTCTATCGGTATAAGATTTTATGATTTAAACTTATTGATAATAAAAATTAGGGTTAAATGCATTTTAGTACCATCAACTTTTGGTTCAGTTTCAATGTAGGCCACGAACTTTACATTGACTCAATTTTATACCAAATTAAAAAAACCTATTACTACTTTTTTGGTTGAGATTGCCATTCTAACAGTCGGAAAATTAAATTTGCCTTTTAATTTTATACATAATCTCCAATTTTACACATAATTCCCAAAAAGAGGTAAATTCACAATCCCCATTTTTTTTAAGAATCCCCTAAAATTTGAATAATCTTCAATCCCCAACACGTCATATAAGTCTTTAATGCCAGTCATTTTATATCCCCTCTCTAATTTTTATTATAAAAATTATGTAATACATAATCTCTAATTTTACATAAAATTTATTATTTGCATATTATAACAGAATCTGCAATTTTAGACATAATTCTCAATCCCAAACTTTTTGTATTATCACATCATGTCTCCCACTCATCTCTTCATATCTAAAATTTTCACATCAATTAAAAATAAAAAAATATTTTTTATTACTTTAATATTTATAAAATAATTAAAAAATTCTTAATAACAATATTTAAAAATACTTTATTTAATATTTTAATACTTTTAATATACAACAAAAATTATTTATTTAGTTTAATAAATATTTTAATATTTATAAGAAAATAAAAAAATTATTTATGAGAAAACATTAAGTGGACTGTTGATCATGTGCTCAGCACATGTTATTATTTTGGAGGGAAAATATGGCTCATTTGCCACGTAATGCCATGTCATACTTGGTCCTTACCACGTAGGACATCATGTGAGGGTTCCGTTAGTTTTTATGGACGGCGTTATGCATTTGGCCTACATTGAAATCAAACTTTTTAATTTGGTACTAAATTGAGTCAATGTAAAGTTCGTGGCCCACATTAAAACTGATTCAAAAGTTGTTGGTACTAAATTGAGTCAATGTAAAGTTGGTGGCGCACATTGAAACTGACCCCAAAGTAGATGGTACTAAAATGCATTTAACCCTATAAATTATTTTTAGAGTCCTATTAATTATTTTTTTAATAAAAAATGAGATATAAGATCTTATGATTTAGACTTCATATTGATTATTTTTAATAAATTATTCATATTGATTATTTTCCCAAACAAATATGGGCTTTAGAGTGCAACCATAGGTGTTGCAATAACCCCACCCATCCCATTATCTTGACTATCGCGAGAGATTAAACCAAACACGAAAACGACGATACACCGCCGCATCCATCTAGGCCCGTGCCGTGAGAGACGAGACGAGGAAAATATTGTAAAGTCAATTGATCACCCGCTGTAAGGGCGCGTGCAAAACCATCAGTCATCATCAAATCAAACCCCACATCTACCCTCATATGAATTGTGCCAAGGAGCTGCCTTTCTGAAATCAAAATCGTTTCTCTGTCTTCAAAAAGAGTAATCCTAAAAACCATAAACAAACCCAACTCAACCCCACAAGAAGAAGAAAAGTTAATAACAGAATCATGAATGTGTTCAGATTAGCTGGGGACATGACCCACCTCCTCAGCATAGTGGTCCTCCTCCTCAAGATCCGCACTATGAAATCCTGTGCTGGTATATGTACTCTCTCTCTTCTTTTTTCTTTTTTGGAAATTGTTTGTTGTGTTAATTAAGAGTTTTTGTTGATTTTGTTGCTGTTTTCCTGCTCATTTCCATTCTATTTTTTGAAGTTCTGCTTGATGCAAGAGTCAATGTGGCTGTTCGTTTGAAATTTTGGAACTTTTGATTAGAAACCCGCTTTACTATTCTTGTTTGTTCCTTTATGGTTATTATGTCTCCAAGAATGAGTGTTCAATTGAAGAATGGTAGGGGTTGTTAGTCTGAAAGATTTGTGCATTTGGAACTTCATTAAAACATACGTTTTCCCCTATACTTTTGGTGACTCTACAAGAATTATTGCTTTATAGAAGAAGAAGCGAGGTTGTTAGTTTGGAAGAATTTGTATTTTGGAACTTTGATTGCAAATCCGTTTCCCCAATATACCTAGAGCCACCCATATCCCTAAAATTTGTGGTCTTTTGCTTCATAGAAGAATTAATGACGTTTTTGGAACTTTAATTGAAAACCCATTTTCCAAAATCTTTAAAAACTCATTTTCCACTATATAGTCTTCCTTGTTCCCTTTATCATATTGTTGATTGTAATTACGTCAAGATCTGGTGCTTAATAATAGATTGAAAGGGGTTGATAGCAGAATGAATAAGTTAATTTGAAAATTTTGTTTTGTCTAACTTTGATGGAAACTCATTTTCCCAATCTTACTAAAATGCCCATTTCCCCAAAATTTGGGTAGTTCTTCAAGCAGTGCTTAATTAAAAAAAAAAAAAAAAAATGAAATAAAGAAGAAAGAAGCAAACATTGTAGAGGTTACTAGTTTGGAGAATATATATATATATATATAGTTGAAACTAAAACTTTGGGAAACTTTGTTTCCTTGGAAAATGTGACTTGGAGTACATATAAAAATTTCAATTTGCATCTTTCACAATAGATTGAATCCTGGGAAATCAGTTCAAATGAGCTCTCCGGAATTTAGGTTACTTGAAGTCTCTTATTCCATCATATCCTTATTTTAAATATGGGGCATATAGCTCTCTCTCTCTCTCTCTCTCAATATAAAAATTTCAATTTGCATCTCTCTCTCTCTCTCTCATTATATTTATTTTCTTCCTCTTAAGCTTAAAATTACCTTTTACTTGGTCCAGGAATTTCGCTCAAGACTCAAGAACTGTATGTTCTAGTCTTCCTTACTCGGTACCTTGATTTGTTCACGAAGTACTACTCCTTCTACAACACTGTAATGAAGCTAGTATTTCTTGGAACTTCGTTCGCTATTGTCTGGTACATGAGGTATCATAAGGTGGTGAAGCAAACATACAACAAGGACGAAGATACTTTCAGACATTACTTCCTGATTCTCCCATGCTTCGTGCTGGCTCTTTTGATTCAGCATTCTTTTAATTTAACTACGGTATGAAATAATTCTTGTCTTCTACTTCTTTTTTATTTGAATGCTTTCAATGTACTGTATTTGATAAATGTAATCATCTATAAAAAGATCTATCTTTGAGAAGCATAATCATCTGTAAAAAATCTATCATAAAATTGACCATTGTTTGTTGATAAATGCTACAAATAGTTGTTGAGTACTTAATCTAATCTGAAACTAATGGCAGAATATATACAAGCTTAACCCACAATTGGGTTCACACAATTCTAGTCTTTCTATGGTACCGAATCACATAATTTGTTGTAGTTTAATGCTTATAGTAAGATCGGTTTGTGAGTTGAATGCTGACAATCTTTTCACTTAGTAATCTTGGTCAGATGCTTTTTGGTGGTCTATATATAGATGCATAAACCTTCTTGCTCATTGTAAGAATCTCAAGGAGATAAGTAGACACCATACTGTTTTTTAGGAGGGAAATTCAACTAATGTGGTTCAATGGGGCCTTAAGGCCCCAGATCCTTGGAGATATATTTACACCCTTCGAGAGATAGCTAACCTCTTAAGAACTTAAGGTGCTGGTTTGCTTTGGATGCCCTACTTGGAAAAATTGGGAATGGGCTGCTCAACTTAGTTGGAACTTTGGCTTTTAAATCATAATGGCCCTTCAATTTCCCCCAAGTTGATTTATTTTCTTTTATTTTGAATAGACCTCAGCATCTTTTATCATCTTCTTCTGTTTCCTTTTTCTTGCCTGTAAAGGAGTTTCCTTTTGAATACATTCTTTCCCTTTGAGAAATTTCTTGTTGACAACTAAATTATGGCACTAATCCCAATCTTTTCACCCATTACCTTGTTGATCAGATCCTTCTCCATCTTGAAAATTCTAATTAATCAAAGTTCATCTAGTTTATGCTTGAACACGTTTGATTCTAATTTTAAGGTATCTTTGAATTTTACATCAGTAATTTATTCCTTACCTTGAGATGTAAATAATGTAATATGGAATTTATCATTATGAAATAATCAGGTTTTTTTATTCACTTCTAAAAGCAATTGAATAGTGTCATTTTATAGTTAACTAAGCTCCTTCATTCTCAGGGTCTTGTCATCCTCCTCCTAATGGTAGAATCTGTGAACTTCACCCTCTAGCAAAAGGCCACCATGTTCTTTTGTGGATTTAAAATTTACAATAACCTCTAGAATCAAAGATTTCCTTTCCTTCACTTCACTAAAGACCTGTCCAGTGCTCTGTTAGTTAGCCCTTTTAGAGCTTAAATAGTTAAAATTGAAATGGGATCTCCACCTAGTTGATGATTCCAAAAGAGACCCTAACCAATTTGCCATCTACCTAAAAGCTCGGGGCATCATTCCATGGTATTGCAAAGGAACAAATGAAAACTAAAGGACAATTAAGAAGAAGACAAAAAATCAAGTCTATTAGCATTATGAAAACCTCAAGTCTGCAAATAAATGGCACATAATACTATGAGGCAGAAAAAAAACACTGCTACCAAAGAGAACATAAAGTTCAATCTATTTTTCAGAAATGTGTCACCACTTTACACTCACATTATGGAAACTATATGCAGACTCGCCGGCTGATGCTTTTATAAACGTAATGGCTGTAATTGTCATTACGGTTTAAGTTTTTACAAACATTCCGTATCATTGATTGATGCTTGTTGGCTCCTTAAAAATCCAACACATGCTGGTCAATGCAGTACGTACCAGAAAATTTTTAAATCCTTGATGCCAACAGAGAGGAGAAAAATTATTAGAAAATCGGACCAAAACTTCCAGTATTATCTTGAACTTGGCGGAGAATCACTTTAAGATGTTACTATGGGGAGGTCTTTGATACTTGCCCTTTTAAGGTGCATAAACCTCTGGATGCAACCCCCATTAAGGAAGGGGGAAAAGATATCCTACATTACCTTTATAGAAAGTTGGTTTGAATGTTTAGAAGGAAAGTTTATTCTTGTTACTTCTGTTTGGAAATGTACTGGTCAGTTTGATTGGCAGCAACCACAAGCAGTTATTTATTTATTCATTGTACTTTACTAGCATTTTCACCTGTAATTTAGTCATGCACCACAAGTGCCCAGTTACAGATGCTCCTTTTATGTACAGACTAAAGAATATCTTCTTTATTTTTTAATTTGCTGATATGCATCCACTGCTTGACAATGGAAACCCTTCAAGCTGTATCTTATAAATTTGAATCGATTTCTGATGGAAACCTGACATCTTGTGATAGGTTCTGTGGACATTTTCACTATATCTTGAAGCAGTAGCAATCTTACCGCAATTAGTTTTATTGCAAAGGTCAAGTAACATCGACAACTTAACTGGGAACTACGTTTTTCTTCTTGGGTATGTCATGCTTTTTTTGAAGCTATGGTACTTTCTTTTTTGTCGTATAGCCCATGCTGTGTTAAGGGAAATTGAAATAATCAAAGAAACCATTGTTTTTTATTTGTTTTATTGCTTTTGTGGACATGCCAAGATTTTTTCTCCGTGTTATGTTTCATGATTCACCTTGTTTGTCTGTTTAATATGGTGCATCTCTCCAGCTTTAGTGTCTGTCAGAGTGTCAGTTTTCTTGTGTGTGTGTTCTCTTTTCCTGTCTAACATTAAAAGCTATTGGCAGTTTGTGTTGGGGTTCAATTCACTCGGATAGGAAGAGGATTGTGAGAAAGAAATTTATTTGTGCAAGAATTATTTTTTGGAATGGACTCTTAACTTAATATTTCCTGTACTGTGAGAGTGGTGGCTGTGACCGCTCTACAAATCTAGCATGATGGATTATAAAAAATTCTTTCAGTGTCTTTTCATATCACAAGGAGGACAGGGTAAAGCATTATACGGCTGAACTCTTGAGACACATTCTATTGCGAGGTCAGGAAGATTATGTAGCTCATTTTATGAAGTCCCCTCTCAGGCGAGTTTTGTCAGCAAACATTGGTTTTAGTTGTGTGGATTCAATCACAACAGATTCGAATTAATGTCTTTACTCTAAACGAGTGCTTAGAAAACAGATAGGTACATTAAATTAACCCGAGAAGTGCAGATAGGTACATTCAACTGACCTGAGAAGTTGCATGGCTTGGACAAATATACTACTACTTTTTATTAATAAATGCAATTTACGACTCTGGTTGTGCTCATTTCTTGCTTTTATTATTTGAATCCATTGGATCTTCAAATGTTGCTTGCTTTACATTTGTGTAGTTCTCTTCCTTTCAATTTATTCATGGCGACATCTGTTGTTTCATTTCCCCCTGTAGTGCTTATCGAGCTTTCTATCTGGTCAATTGGATTTATCGTTTCTATACGGAGAGTCACCAAACCCGCTGGATTCGTGAGTTCTGCTGCCTTTTTCATGTATTCTTTTCCATTCATTCCCATTGTTAAGGCAGATAGTTTGCTTAGTAATGTTATTAACATGAGGTATTGTCAAATGCCAAACACAGCTTGGATTTCGGGGCTGGTTCAGACTGGTCTTTATGCTGACTTTTTCTACTACTATATTAAGAGGTATTTTTCATGCTTTATTCTTTTCTTTTTTTCCCCTTCTCACTTAAGAATCTGCTTTTTCTATAGAAACCATTTGATTCATTTCATGGCAAAGGAGAGGGAAAAAATTTAGCTAGATTAGTTTTAAATAGCAAATTAGCAACTGCTACAACTGTGCATTTGTTTTTCTTCACTCTGTACAAAGGCCGTGGAAACAACTACAGCCACTTCTTCTAAGAAAAGTTTTCCAGCTATGTAATGGATGAGCGAGGCATATTTCTGAAAAGAAGCCAAACAGATGTAATCTATGGTTGGCTTGTTTTAAGAGCTTGCCTGATTAAATCTTAAATCTTTTCTGCTGGGATATCCTGCTTTTATGGAATCGAACAGCTGAAATTGTTTCCCGGAGATTTTGCCTCTGTGCTAATAAATTTGTCTGCTTTTGTCTACAGCTGGAAGAACCATGAGAAGTTAAAGCTTCCTGCTTGAACCGGATCTTTCTTGGTTTAGATTTTTACTAACGGAAGAGAGGTTACCACTCTATGGAGTGTTAAATGACATATATTCCTGTATTTTCTTGTGCCAATATGTATCATTTTATTTTTGTTACTAAATTGTTTAAGAAGGGCCACTCTTATTTTGGTATGAACTCCTTTCTTCAACTCACATTTTCATGGTTAAAACCTTTTACAAACTTTACACTAGAAGAAGGCAGCATGAATAGCCCCAACCCACCCTCTCCCCAGCAGAAACAAAAAGGTAAATAGAAGTGGTGAATTTTTCTTTTCTTGAGAAGTCAGTCAGTTATACACACACACACACACATAAAGAATGATCCAGTTAGTTATGGGTGGATGGATGCATGCATGCATGCATGCAGGTATATTTTTGGATGAATAAACCCCCCCTCGAAAAAAAAAAATGGTGAAATTTGGCCAAATTGATATGGGGTTGGGGAATGTTTGGTTGTCTCGTGAAATTTAAAATGCGTTGCTGTGCATAGTGTATTCTTTTACACACTTAACCGTGAAACCTTAAAATTGACCTCATACTGTATTGGTAATAATTCCTATTTTCTTTAATGGTCCTATTTTAGTGGGATAATTTGTACCTTCAAATGGTATGTAAAGTACAATGGACAATGCAAAATCAGTTCTAAAATCTAAATTAGTAAATTTATCTGTCTCTCAATTGTCTATGGTGGCCAAACATCTTAACTCACTGAGTGTCGTCATTTTCATACCCATTGAGTTTTGTGACTCGGGTACAGCAACTATGGTGGCCAAACAATTTCTGTAGGGTCCGAATGGAAATAAGTCAAAATCAACTCAATATTCTTATAATTATATATTGTTTGATAGATAGGATTATGAACGTAGATGACCAGATCAAGATCTGGATTTAAATACAAATACAGTTTCAGAATTTGATTCTCCAAGATTCAATCGTTGTCTGTCGATTTCATGCCCAAAGTGTCTTGTCTTGGCTAAGAGCATGACGACTTAACAAGGCTTCAGCTCAGCATTCAACTACTCTGGTATGCACAAACCTTTATTATCTCAGCTTAAGCTACCTAGGCTTCTTGATAGCTTTGCCAGCAATACTTACAATGACAGAAATTACATTTCCTGAAAGTGACATAACCATCCATTTGGTTGCCCAGAAGAGGAAAAGAAAATATAATTGGAATCCTAAAAGCATTCAAATTCAACCCAACTGCAGTACAGGATTGACCGTCAAATATGCTGTAGAATATTTTACAGAGATTGGTCAGTGCTAAACAAGCACATCTTACATTAAAGATAAAAATCAATTGACAAAAATTGGTAAAAATATGCTGAAAGTTGATTTGGTACATCATTACCCAGATATTATACCACAAATCAAAGACATCCTCTTTAAAAGGCGCAATGCTGTAAAACTATTTTCTTCATCCACTGCCTGTAGTCTCCTTGTAATACATCTACAGTTGTGCAAGGCTTATGTATTGATTTCAATCATCCTCATGTTGACCACAATCTGATATGAATGAAGAAGATGATGCAGCCATCTTTCCCTTACTATCTGTTGATGCTGTGGAGCCCATGTCCACGGTGGCTTCAGTTTTTGGCTTCTGTAGAAGTCGGAGCTGATTTTGCACATCCTGTCAAAGAATTTTTTCCAAAAAAAATTATAAGGGTGATGCACAGATCAGCTTGAACTATGGCATGGGAGAGAAATTAAGTGGGGGGCTGCCACATTTCCCATTGTCCTGCAGGCGCTAGCTTAACTTAGCTAGCACCAGGGTTTCCAACGAAGAAGCTCACACTTCATGCATCGATACGACTTCTGATCCCACAAACTATACATCAACCATGGCAGGAAAACTCTTTACACTCTTTTGCAACCCCATATACACATGTACGTGCATATGGATACATGTATTCATTCGTTAATATGAACAACATAAAGGTCTCTTGCTGAACTGAAAACTCAGTCAGAGTCCAGGGAGCAAAGATATACTAAAACAAGTACGCACGCATGGGCGCACACACCCGTGACACAGAATTATCTTATTGTGTAATGTTTCATACTATTATAATTGGCCCGGGAAATATAAACTATCCAACCTTGTCATGTCCGTACCAGGGCACATCAAGATTTTACAGATTTAGCCCAACAAAGTCTCATCAACAGAAGAACAGAGTGGTTGAATCAATACATGATTTAAGTCACAATTTTAAGGGTGCTAGAGTGAAAAATAATTGCCATTTAAAATTCACAAGACAAGACTATGAAAGAGAACGCAGGAATACCAAGAATTACCATACCTCAAACTGATGTTGAATAAATCCACAGGTCACATTAGCACCAGGTGCCTGAAAAGGAACAAAAGCACATTGTGGAAACTGAGCAAAGGGCAAGTTTACAGGTCCACCAGGAATTGCAAACTGTTGTGATTGTCCAGTGGAAGCTCGTTCTCCACCGGATTCAGTATTAATTGAGTCAGCCATATGTCTATTTGCCTGAGGAAGTAAAGCATATCCAGGGGTCCTGCAAGTAAGAGGAAATGTTTTGCTAAGCTCTCGCTTTATTGTATCCTATGTAATGACCCAACATTTGAAGCTCTTTTGTGGGGTTAACACTTTTTTGACACTCATGCATATCAGACACGTATTGGCAAAGCCTTAGTCAAATTACCAGCCCAACCATAAAAAGCTGGCGTACCTATATCTATACCATCGATAAAAGTGTGAATATTGTAAAAAGTTTTGATTGACCAAAATATCCCTATACAATTGTAAATGCACACAAGTAAGAATGGATGGCCCTACACAATTCCATCAATCAGAACAGTAGGCTTCTTTTTTTCTCCTTTTGATAAAAGGGTTCATTATTCACAAAAAAAGAAAAAGAAAAAGGCTTAAAAGCCACATATACAAGATGTATACAAAAAGAAATCTCTTGTATACGAAAAGGAATCCTTTACAAGGCATTAAAATTTCATAAATTCTTGCTCCTCATCACCTTAAGTAGACTTCCAAACAGTAGGTTCCTCATAAATGCATGCATACATATGATGCCTAGGACATCTATGTAGGAAAATAACGCATTAGGTGACACTACATGTGTTGAAATTATACAGAAAAACTGTCTGCAAGAGCAGTAGAGCAGGCACTATCATTGGCAACCAGCGACCACTGGCAGCATCCTGTCCAGCGAGACAACCCTAACTAGCAAGGCATTTTTTTTCCTTCCTACATCCACAGCCCGGACTAAGCCCTTTACAATCAAAACTAACCATAGGAAAAGTTATAATGCCCACAAAATGAGCAGACAAAATGTACATGCCATCAAAAGAGTAGTATTAACTAGCATAAAGGTGCGTACCACACTAGTGTATTTGCAGAAGGATAAACAAATGATTTCTCATATATTGAGGCAGCAGCAGCAGCAGCTTGGAGTCTGGCCTGATGCTGGCTCAAATTATCATCTGCCACACCCCCACCAACTGAACCCTGAGCAGATGTACTCGTGGTGCCCGTCCCTGTTCCCAGTCAAACAGTTAGTTATTGTTTTGTCAATTTTCAAATCAGCTTCACTAACTTATTGCAAACCCATTACAATAAAGTTCTTGACATCATGTACACAGATGATGAAACCACAAATGTTCAAACCTAAGAAATTACTACAACCATAAAAAGAACTCAAAAGGTCGGTCTCACGACAAAATGAGAATTTATAACGGACCAATATCTAAATTAAAGTTCAGCATTTAACTAAACAGAATAACTCTTTCATTTTCTTATGGATCTGGATCATACTTGCTTTACAATCGTGTCCAATTGACAAAATTAATAACACCACATTCTGTGCAAAAGCAAACAAAAAGCTGGCCCAGACTAGTTCAGGACACAGCATGGCAACATATTGGATACTCCAGCAAGCATTACATAATGCCCTAGGTTTTGCCTTCTAATATAGTTCCAACTAGTGTCGAAATAGAAATCTTAGAAAAAAATCAGATAAAAGCATTCAGATGCCCTTATAGAACTCAAAGATGAAAAATAGACCAGCATATTTTTCATACTATAAATATTATTGAAGACGAAAATGGACCAGCCTAGATTCAGTAGCCATCAAAATAATAATAGGTGTCCTATCTGCCAGTGAACTTTAAGAAATCCAGTCCCTTTCCGCATTTATTGGCAAATTAAATGATTTATCCACATTTGTTAAATGATTTTGATGATAACAAACATTGTACTATGGATATTTAATATTGTGCTAAAAACTTGGTTGAATATCTTGACATTATCAAATTAATATCCTAGTAAATATTTGATGATATTAAACATTATCATGTGTTTCATATGCTTCAATTTATAGTATATATATTTGTAAGAACAGGATTTTAATCATCAACGAGAAGATTCAACATTCATGAAGCTCAAGCGCCAAAGTAAAGCTTATGTGAATATATCATTTATTCAATTAAGAAAATTAATTGAAAATTATGAGAAGATCCACTCCATAATGAAAGTTCAAAGATCACCAACCACAAAGAATTGAAGACTTTGCGTATGTTCTTATGTGTGAGTGATTAGGAATTACTTGTATAAATCTCTCAATAGTTTGAACTTTATTTGGCTCAAAAGACCTTAACCTTAAAGACCTTAGTTTGGACTTATTTGGAAAATATATTTTTGGTCAAAACTAAGTTAAAATCATAGTGGGCTATTTTGAACTCAATAGACTAGCTAGGTTTTATGAAAATTTGTTTTCTACCTTGCTTAGTCGACTAAGTCTCTTAGTCTAGTCGACTAAAGTAGTGGCAGTAAGCAAGTTCTCACAAAAGCCTAAAGTAGTCGACTAACACCTTGGTCTAGTCGATTAATCGAGCCCAGATTTTAAAAGGTAAAGTTTTTAACTCTACTAGTCGAATAACACCTATGGACTAATCGACTCCGGACTGTTTTCAAAGAGTATTTTAAAAGATCTAGTCGACTAACCCCTTTTGTCCGATCGACTAAGAATGCCCTGCAATTTATAACGGCTAGTTTTGACAAAACCCAAACGACTATATTTTTACTCATAACAGCCATATTTGTTATTGGGCTTATAAACACTCATTATATAAGTCTTGGATCAGAGAAGAAACATAATAGAACACACGTACACTCAAGCCAACTTTGTTTACATCAATCTTGTGTGATCCTGTAAAAGAATCATCATTCTCTCTTGAGCCAAATCGGTTTTAACTTTGAGAGATATTAGTGTGGGCTTTCTATTGTACTTCATCTACTATAAAGGAGTTATTCATTGTACACAAACAAATCTTGTATAGCTTGTGAGCTAAGGGTTGAGTTGTAACCCTTGTGGAGCTTGGACTTTGTTGGTCAAAATCAAGCTTGTGAGAAGTGCTTTTGTAGCATTGGCCTAATCTTTGCCGGAAGTAAGATTGAAACCTCGTGGAGAGCATTGGCCTAATCTTCGCCGGAAGTAAGATTGAAGTCTCGTTGAGAGCATTGGTATAATCTATATCGGAAGTAAGATTGGTTGTAAAGGTTTCTCCACCTTGAAGGAGTAATCCATAGTAAATTGAGGAATCCTTGGGCTCGGTACTTAAGGCGTGGACGTAGGCGGAGTCCGAACCACATTAAAATCATTGTGTTTGATTTCTCTCTCTATCTCTCATTTCCAATTAATTGTTATTTATTTGTGCTTCTGCTGAAATTAATTGGACCATAATTTTTATTTGGTGATATTTGCTTAAAGTTTGCTAAAACCCTATTCACCCTCCTTCTAAGGTTATATAACTTGGGACAACACCCTAGGTTTTGCCTTCTAATATAGTTCCAACTAGTGTCGAAATAGAAATCTTAGAAAAAAATCAGATAAAAGCATTCATATGCCCTTATAGAACTCAAAGATGAAAAATAGTCCAGCATATTTTTCATACTATAAAAATTATTGAAGACGAAAATGGACCAGCCTAGTGAACTTTAAGAAATCCAGTCCCTTTCCGCATTTATTGGCAAATTAAGATTAAGAAAGCATGGAGGTCTGCCAAAATGTTGCAATTTATTGCTTCTGATTTTTGTTTTCCTCAGATAAAATATCACTTCTGAATTTTCCACCAACAAACAGTGAGGCAATGAAAAAATATGCAGGGGAAGGGAATGACCATCCAAAATTCAACATGGGGGAGTTACATAAATCTGACATATCATCTCAAGGCCAAATATCAAAACTCACAGTTTCCACACACATTTAGAATTTATTCACAACACGAAAATGAGTACTAAGAACAGTTCACTGCAATCACTGAAAATGAAATAAAATGATTACCCTGTTGATGAGCATCTGACCGTGATCCATGCTGCCCTCCGGCTGTATTTGTCCCATTTTCAGGGGGAACAACCAGGGCTCTGCAAGTAGGACATGTATGTTGTCGCTCCAACCATGACCGGAGGCAATGCACATGAAAAAGATGTCCACAGATTAATTTCTTCGCTGTGGTCATCTCCTCACGACAAATAATACAGGTTGCATCACTTCTGCATATTTTATTGGATATCGTTAAGAATAATAACAGAAGAGAATATTTAGAAAGAAAAAATACACATAAAAAACTCAACCAAGTCAATAACTCACGCATTAAGCTCTTCAGGTGTTGCATCTGGAAAACGATCATTCATATTCGAAGTAATCTTCCGATAACGAATATAATCAGCAACACGAACTTTGAAGTTCCGGAATGTCTCGTAGAGTTCCCGAATCAAGTGCAAAGGCACTCCATAGTTCCTAGAGAGACCAATATAACATCAATAAAAAAATCCGATGTAAGCAAAATACTAGACATGCAATGAGATAATATAGGAGAATAAGGAAACCAATGATGTCTACAAAAGAAATAAAGACAAACAATTTGTTTAAGAACATAAAATTTAACTGGGAAAAAAGAAAAAGAAAAAGAAAAAGAAAAAGAAAAAGAAACCTTCTCACAATAGGCCAAAATCACATTAAATATATCAGGTATGAACATCAGCACATATTGAAATGCAAGAATGTATAGGCATGCCATGGACAAATAGAATCTATGGATTTTCAGAGAATGCCTTGGTAAACATCTTGAGATTGGATCAGGGTCCTTGTTAGAGCAGGGAAGTGATAATTCACCCACCCACCTCATCTTTGATGTATAAGATGTACTACATGCCAAACACGAGATGACTTCGAGCTACTCAACCAGCAGAAAATTGGCAGGACAAAGTTTCAGCTCCAAGACTTATTATGAGAATCAAATTCAAATACTTTCAATTTTTTGTCCTGCCCATCAAGACATCAAGTACCTAGCAGGTTGCAGCTAGGGTGCACGAACAAGGTGCAGGATTGGGGATCAATTTGGGCTTGGGTTAAGGCAACAGGCTCCCAATCCATCGCAACCTAGACCGATGCTCATATTATCATATAATAATAATAGTAAGGAAAATCAAATTACAACAGATGTAAAATTTTTCATTCTTACACCTCTCAATAACATCATGGAACCCATGTTTAGCCAAATCCATTATTGAATTAGACACCGCCTATCAATCGAATTTTGCTAACCTTACAATCCACATCTCTTTGAGAAATAATTTATAAGAAAAAAAGAGTTTAACATGAAAACCATATGGATACTAAAGCCCTCATTAAATTCGATATGTGGTATGCATAACATGCACAAGAGGAGCATGTAATCCAATGGTGGGCTAGGTGTAACATCAATCCTGCGAAAGGATATTGAGTGGTGTAATAATAACAAGTTTTATTAGGTGTAACTTGATCCGCTTATGTACATTTATCACTACTTTATTAAGGAGATGTAAGTTACTGAAAGTTGAATGGGAACCTAGTATGACATCCAAGGAAACCTAATTGAATTCTTAACTGCAACCTGCTTAGCAGAAATATAAGCCCTAGCCTCCAACCACCCGTCCAAAATCCTTTCTCAAATGCTCTCTCTCTCTCTCTCTCTCTCTCTCTCTCTCTCACACACACACACACACACACTGACACACGCACGAGAGCGTGCACAAAAGGCACATTTTCTCGTTGGTGTCAAGTTTATTCTCGACTGCTCAATCCCTCATCTACAGCAGCTTTCATCAAGAACATGAACCCTGGAGCCCCTCATCAACACCGAGTTGATCAAAATGCCAAGTTTCCCAACCTAATACAAGCTCAAAAAACCGAGTTCAAGTTGAGATCTAGTTGACCAGCTGGGGTTAAATGTTGAGTTTGGTTGGGTTGGGCTCCAAGCAGAGTATCTTAAGTCTTTAGGTTTAGCTTAAGTTGACCTCTACCCTGCCCAAGTTGTAATCTTACCCATTAAAGAGCACAACTCCTCCGATTCAAAACCAGTGTAGTAATTTAACTCTAGAGTTCAATTTGTTAAATCTTTAAAAATCATACAGGCTTAAAAAAATGGGAGATACGGCATTCAATCTGAATACAGACAAAACTCACCAGTTAGGGTTTGACATATTTAATTGTAGAAGTACCTATTAGCCTTTATTCTATGTATGTCCAAACAGGCCTCAATAATTTTTGTTTTAAAAAAGGCCATAGAATATTACATGGCTGGAAATGAAAACTCCCGCAGTGCTATTGTCCATAAAAGTGTGTGTATAACTCTCTATGCCAGTCATCCTATGGTATCATTGTCCGTGAGTGTATATATACCTTTTTTCATGTCCATGAGTGTATTTTGTTTTGTGTGTGTGCCTAAACATGTAAGTTCCATGTGGCTAAGTAGAAAATTAAGGGTGAGTGAATTGCTTACATGAAAATCACAAGAAAGAAGCACAGATACATAGACAGGTGAAGCAAGTCACGAACGAGTTCCAAGTAAAAGGTGTAGACAGGCTTTCTTTCCCATTGTCCTTCCATAAGCATGTCACTAACATAAAAAACATATTTCACAAAGGTCGACACAGTTGTTGTTGCCAGTATCATGTACCTGAGATAGAAAGTTATAAACATTACCGTAATGAGAACTACTAAGAGCGCGAGACTCCAGAAACTACATAAAAGTATACCTCTGGAGCAAAGTGTAATCAGAAAAAAAGAAAAAGAAAAAAAAAAAGAAGAGAGGTAAAAACAAAGAAAAAAAACTCTTTTCTTTTCCCATGTTAGACTCATCTTTGCCATACCATATTGTGAGCTAATGCCATTATGCCATTCAAGTTCCACACATAAGCATAGTTAATGAAGATTTAAGATGGGTTGATAACCATAACAATATCACTTGTGAGACGCATATTTTCTACCTAAGCAAAAATAATTTAAAATTACGTAAGCATGAATAACTTACTCAAATGAAAAGAAGAGAGATACGGAAGCCTGCCGCGTCTGTATCAAATACTTTACAGAACTGTACAAAAAGAGACTGTCTAGAACAAGAAGGAACCCCAAAAAAGAAACAATCCGGATGTGAGACAACATGGGAACAGATGGAGTTGTCTCAATGTATTCGACCCTCTTCTGAGCCAACCAATGCAGAGCCTTGATTAACAAGAGAGCCGTAACCATAGCGAGGAATGTAACAGAGAAGTCCTGTCGGAAAATAGTAATTGCGAAAAGAATTTCCATGACTTCCCTCCACGATTGCTCATTCAATCTCTCAACTTCCGCTTCTCGGAGGGACCCCAGGAACACGCGCTTGGTTAGTTGCCACAAAATGCACATGATGACCAGACCCATATTGAGTAAAAGCACCAAACAGATCTTGGAGGTAGATAAATAAACCATGGCAGGGTAAAATTGGCCTCTACTATTGAATGCATGATAAATAATAGCAACTGTAGCAACAAAACTAAGCCCCGCATATGTTTGCAGCCTCATCATTTTCCTATATACGCTGTTACACCACATCGGTCAATCAATTACATGACAGAGAACCCAAATCCATTTCAAATTAAATTCTCCAATCTATTGATCTTCATAGTTTTTTTTTTTTTTTTTTTTTTTTTCTTTTTTAATGTTAATTCATGAACAGAAATTGAGAATAAAGCAAATCGATTTGCTTGCCGAGTAAAATTTGGAAAAGCAGAGGAAAATTAAATTTTTTTTAAAAAAATTAAGATTCATTGTTTGGGATTTAAACAAAACCCTCCACTCACCTATGCCTAATATAGGAAATTTGATTACTTGAGGTAAGTTTCTCTTTGTTCAAAGAACAAAACAGCAAAAAACATGAAAGCCAGTTCATTTTCTTTTACTCAGTTTTATCGGCAACCAAACAGAGAAATATGAGAGCATAATGAAATTCTAATATACAATGTGCCCATCTTATACAGTATGATTAGCTTCTTTCTTTTATTCCTACATTTTCTCAGCAACCGACCAGATTTCAATTATCCTCCGTTTGGTTGCCGAGAAAATGTAGGGGAAAAAAAAATTCAAATCTTAAAATTTTCATTATTTAGTACCCCTAAGAAAACTAAAAACCCAACCCAGGTAAGCCTAATACAAACTATCTGCTTTTCATGTTTTGAAAACCCAAAACAACTAAACATACGATATTCAAAATTTAATTTCTTCCCTTTTCCACCGTTTTCTCACCAATCAAACGGGAAAATTACTGCATACTGAGATCTCAAAAAAAAAAAAACGAAATTCAAAAGTGTTGAATTGATAAAATCCTGGAATTGAAAATTTTGTATTGGATAAAAGGTATTATAGAGTACCTGTTGAAGCGTGCTCTCTCTCTCTCTGTGTCTCTCTGGAGTTAGGGCTTCGTCGGTGACCAATTCTGATTTGCTTTTCAAAGGAGAAGAAGACTCCATGACGGGCTGATTTGGGCTCTATACGTCTTTCTGCGTCACCGCTGGGGAATCTAACCAATTAGTTGTTGCCACGTGTCTAACGATTTTGGCAGGGCCCGAACTTTTTTGGGTTATGGCAAGGTTCGGTGGGTCAACTAGTCAAGGCCGTCCAAACCCAACCCAATCATCCAACCCGCCTGAATGGGGTCGGATGGCCTACAATCTCGATTTCCAAATTGGCCTGAAAATTTATAGGGCTGTTCGAAAAACAATGATTTAGGAGCGGATGTTGACACACCCTCTTATTATTAGCTCACCCCCTGTTATAAGTTAGCCCCCTTATTTTATTTGTAGACCCCATGAAATCCCTAAAATAGCCCTCCCCCTAAATTTATTCTCAAAAGTTTATTTCTCTGCCCCCCTGCGATTTGTCCCACCTAACATTCTTAGAATGTTCGGTTGGTCAAAACGCAACAAACCGGCTCTGTTAAGTTATGATCAACCTAACATTATAGGAATGTTAAGTTTCAAGTAACGTAACACTAAATGGAATTTTTTTTTAAGTTTTGTTGTGTCGGTTGAAACTTAACATTCTGAGAATGTTAGGTTGATCATATCTTAACAGACTCGGGTTGTTGCGATTTGTCCCACCTAACATATTCCAGGAATGTTAAGTTTCAACCAACCTAACATAGCAAAATTGAAAAACTGACATACTTATAATGTTCGGTTAGGAAAAAAACAACATTCTTATAATGTTCGGTTAGAAAAAACGCTACATTCCTAGAATGTTAGGTCGTCTTCTACGCAACATTCCTAGAATGTTAATTTCTGTGTAACCTAACACGACGAGATTTTGCAAAAAAATTAAATACACCATTAAAGCTTCTAAATCCTTTCCTCATCACTGTTGGTTGCTTTATTAAGCTCCATCATTAAGTTTACTCACTTTTTGAAGTGAGTAAATCAGATTTGAAGTGGGTTTAATATCTTTTTTTCATATCAAATGGAACTCACAATGGTAGCAGCTCCTAAATCTGATGCATCGGTATCCATGCCATTCTAGTTCCTCTGTATTTTCTCCGGTCAAGCATCCATGAGCTGCTCCTCTCTCAGAGCTTCCATGGGTTGTTCCATTTCTTAGTCGTATGAGACATATGGGAGGGAAATGTTAAGTCTGAAGGGTTGGGGGTGGGCTTAACAATTGGAATTATGATACATTAGGTATTTAATATTTTAACTTGTCCTAAATAGTAAATTCATTTAAGGGCATTTTTGGAAACTAAAAAAGGGGGGTGAGCTAATAATAAGAGGGTGTGTCAACATCCGTTCCCTTAAAAATAAAAATAAAAAATGAGTGTGACTGTACGAGCTTACGGGCATTTTAGAAACCAATGATTTGACTATAAAATTGTTTAAAAGTGAATTTATTTTTCAAATATTTGCAATTTTTTTCATTTTATTTCTTCAATCTTTTTGGAAATGCTAATAAAGGCAACTTTTGGATTAGTATTGTGAAATTTGGAAATTATGGCAAAAAATGTATTTTGATATATTCTCATTTATGGCTCTCAAATTTGATAATAGCATCAATGCCTTTCACATTTCGATTTTTATTTTTTATTTTGCAATTACCATCTCCTCCCAAATAGTTCACATCAAATTTCATTCAAATTTAATGTCAACTGAAACAGTCTTGATCCTCTATTTTTATTTCGTTTTTATGTATTTTGATACCTAAAATCACGATAAATCATCAAAAGTGATAACAGGTGAATGATACATTTGGTTGATATATAACAATGAATTTAGTTTCTATTGGAGCACAATGTCGCCAAATATGTGAGCTCCTAATTGGAATACAAGTTGGGAATCTTTGTTTGAATTTTAATATGCCTGAATTTGATTGGGTACTAAAATCATAACATGTGATCTAAAAATATTATTTATTTTTTTACGAGACTGCGTGTCAAGATTTTATGTACCATAGCAAACACGTGCACAAAAAGACTAAGTAGAGGATTCGTGCTCATTGGATTACAATAGTTTTAAGGGAAAATTGGACAGATGTCCTATTTTAGAAGCTTTTCAATTTTCATGCTTAAAGTCATTCCAAAATATCTTTTATGCCAAAAGTCATTTTGGCATGAATTGGACAAAAATATCCCATTTTCCAACAACGTTCAACGTCACATCCACTCCCAACCTCGGATTTCACTACGCCGGACGCCGAATTTCACTACTCCGGAAACTCGTTTCACTGGACACCGAATTTCACAACGCCGAAAAATGCATTTTCGGCATTTCACTACATCGAAAAATGCATGTCACTACGCCGGAATCCGATTTCACTATGCCCAAATAAATAAATAAATGGAATACCAATGTCTAATCTGTTTTAAGTCCAATACTTCATACATATCTACACTTCATATTGGCTTTCTCCACCAGTTTATCACATAAGTTACATTCCAGTCCTTGCCCATCATAACATAACTGAAAAAAAAATGGAACCCAAATTTCACCCAAACCTATGAAAATCCCCAAAAATCCAAAAGCCTTACTGGAACTGATAAAAGGGTACTCCTCATAAATTATCAACAAAAAAGGGGAAAGCAGGGTAAGAGCTTAAGGGTCCGTTTGGTTGCCCGTAATAAGCAATGTAATCTGTAATCAGATTACATTACAATGCCAAATATTGTTTGGTTGTGCCAGAAGCTCCGTAATGGCTTATTACCAGCTGTATTTGGAATACAGGATGCAGTGTAATGTCATTGAAGAAAAAAACGTGGTAATCTGAATTGATTACCCGTAAAAGGTTTAATAAAAATTTTAAATGACCAGCGTGCCCCCCTGTTTTCACTTTGACAAAATATAATTCCAAGCATGTCCCCTTCATCTTTTGCCAAATCACCACTGAACCAGAAGAAGAAGAAGAAGAGAGGAAAAGGGAGAGGAAAATAAGGAGGAGGAGGAGGAGCGGCAGCATGATGGGAAGAAGAAGAGGAAAAAAAAAGAAAGATGAAGATCAAAGGAGGCAGCGACGGCCGGCGGTGAGAAGAAGAAAGAAGAAGAAAGAGGAAAAGTGGGAAAAAAATGCCGCCGTCGTCGTC
>JAESVK010000345.1:887167-901415 GCA_017140935.1 Hamamelis virginiana | reverse complement strand
TCCTGAAACATCTGACCTGTATTTTTTTTGTCTTTGTAGTTGATTATGACTGGAACTGCTGTTCTTGTTGTTGATAGACTAGGGAGGAGACCTTTACTACTTGGAGGTGTCTCTGGTATGGTAAGTCTCTTCCTTCTTTCAAAGCTGTGTGGTTGTTTGTGTTGAATTCCAAAATCTTGAGATGTGCCAAGGCGACATTAGACATGTATATCAAAACTGTTGGATTGAATTCTAGCATCAACTTGCTTCCCTTTAAGCTTATCTTACCAAAAGAAGGTTAATGAATGAGGCATAGAAGTTCCAATATTATGAACTAATGGTCTTGCGAGCAATAATCTTCAAAACATTCCCTTTTTCTGAGGACTATGTACTTTGTTCCTATGACAGGCAGTCTCTTTATTCCTTCTGGGATCGTATTACCTTTTCTTGGATGATGCACCGGCCGTTGCTGTAGTTGCTCTACTACTGTATGTAGGGTGTTACCAGGTATTTAAGATTTTCATTTTATTCCTTTTGTAAATTCTCTTCCTAGACTTGTATTTTAAAGTGATGAGACTTACTTATACTTAACCATCGTTCAATGCATCTACTTCAGTACATGTATTGGTTAGACAAGATTAGGATAGAGATCATGAACATGTAACAACATATTGTGGCTTCACTTGGTTTTTGAAAAATGCAGATCTTATTAATAGTTGTAGAAAACTACCCCCATTACTAGTGTGCTCGCAAGCAAAAGTGTGCTTGCTGCACGCGAATAAAATTATTTTAAGATAATAATTGTACACTTCCTGAAACCTTGATGGAAAGTATATCAATACATAGGGACCAATACTGGTTACTGGGTAATGGCCTTTTTCTTTATAATTAAGGAATGGGAGGATGGTTGCTCTCTATTCTCTTTCCTACTACACCAATGGTCCACAAATCAGGAATACAGAATGGGGATGGGGTTACAGGATGAATTAAATTAGACCTTAAAGCCATACTTAACCTTTATTCCAACTACATGGGATCAACTACATAGCTCTATGTAGAACCATATCCACTTTTAAAGCTTCCTGCCAAACATTGATCTCGCCTAGAAAGATATAACCCCTTCAGCCAAATATGTGCACTACTACTCCAATAGACCAAATGAACTATCAGTATCCTGTTAACATAAGGGGTTCTGAAAGACTGATCTAGGTAAGAGAAATTTCTCATTTGAGAAATTGTTTTTGGCAGTATTTAAACTACTATTTCGATCCTTTTTTGCCCAGGACTCGTGCATTCCAAGTATGTTTTAATGTTATACTACATGGCAGTGCAACTCATAAAGAATGGTTTTGCAGTTATCATTTGGTCCTATTGGTTGGCTGATGATCTCAGAGATTTTCCCCTTGCGTCTAAGAGGGCGAGGACTAAGTATAGCGGTGCTGATTAATTTTGGATCAAATGCGCTTGTGACGTTTGCATTCTCCCCACTGAAGGTGCCTAACTTTTTTGACCATTTTACTTTCTCAACAGTTTTTCCTATGGATGAGATCACTGATAATCCATTTTTTTCTCCTTCTCATGTCTTTTGTTTTTTAAACTTACCACCACTTCAAGCGCATTTTTTTAAATCTCAATAAATCTCCATGGTTATTGAGAGGATTCAGCTAAAGTTATTTTGCCTTTGATTACAGGCATTGCTTGGAGCTGCACTTTTGTTTTATATATTTGGAGCAATTGCCATACTGTCTCTCCTTTTCATATTCTTCGTCGTGCCAGAGACAAAGGGACTCAGTCTCGAGGATATTGAGGCCAAACTCCTTTAGGAGTTGTTCCCTCCAATTTCCCCATACACACCAGGGTTATAGTTAAACATCAGTTTGAGGTAGCTCTACTTGATTTCACGCCCAGGAAGATGGCCACAATTTGTTTCTGATTGCAATTTTTTTAACCAAAAAATAAGCATAAGTTCGACTGATATATATATTTTGTTATTTATTTATAGAAATAAAAATAGAGGAATTGGGGAACTAATATATCAAGAAATGGAAAACAATATACTCTATATATATCTTTAAATGTATCTATCTATGAGGGTATGTGTGTGGTATATTGTTTTCCTTTTATTCCTATATTACTTCCCCAATTCCTCTAGCTCTATATTTGCAGCTTTTTACTTTGCATTAAAGGTTCTCTCTCTCTCTCTCTCTCTCTCTCTCTCATGTACACAAGTTTTCTTTGCAAAAATTGCCCTGCACATGAAATTTTAAAATTTTGGTTCTCGTACTCTTTTTTCCGTCATCTTCAAGCCGTTGGAACGTTTTATTTAAATAAAATGGCCAAAAACATCAAATCAAGATGATTATCAGAATAGATGCTGATCTCTAAGTCCAAACATATAAATGGTGATCCCGATCCCTTTGTTGCAATGGTTTGGAGAGATGAGAGGGTTGATGAGGATGAATGGATACAGGCATTTGCACTTGGGTGGCCTTGGGTGGCATTATGAATCCATCGCCTATATGACTTATAAGCAAAGAGTGCACATTTGGGTTAGCTCCTCTTCTCCACTGACACCTTGCCGCCTCTGCATTTTAAGAATTAAAATGTAATGACATCGATCTTAACCATTTCAAGATCACAAACGAGGGTATTTCGATCAAATTCTTTGAACGGCGACTAAAATGTTTTAGAAAATCGAATGTGCACAAACCAAATATATACAATCATGCTAATTATTTTGTATCCTCTTTGTACTATAATATTATGAGGTTGCCTCCTTGATGAAAATCCTGACTTGACCATCCTTTACATAGAATTTGAACCTATATTGTCTCCTTTAGAGTTGCCATCGGTGACCACCACTCTAATTAAAGACCCACAAATACAGTAATTATTTGAAAAATGTTATATCTTTCAACACTTAAAATTCTAACTCCCGTTTCAATTTATATGATTGGTTGATGTTTGCTTACGTGTGAGCATGTCAGCAAATTTAAAATGTAAAAAAAAAAAAAAAAAATGGAATGAATTGACTGGATGTGCATATTCCAGAAAGAGAAAAATTCCAAAAAATATGTATATTTAATTTTGTTAATGACAATAAACAAACATATGCTTTTTTTTTTTTTTTTCTCTTTTGTTTTTTTGACATAGTGGGTGCTGCCTTTACAGTCTAGCGGCTCATTATATGGGGCCTTGATCGGCTCTGTCTTGGCTTTTAATATTGCTGATTTCCTTGGTTAGTTTTTATTCTAAATTTTGAACTCATAGTATGGAATTTATGATGCTATTCTCTTCTGGATCAAGTCTAAATGACGAATTTGAATTGAAGGAAGGAGAAGGGAGTTGATTCTGTCCTCTTTGTTGTATTTCGTTGGAGTTCTAATAACAGCATTAGCACCTGACTTGACCATTATGGTTATTGGACGTTTTGTGTTTGGTATTGGAATTGGACTGGTAATATTCATTATGCTCTTTACACTATTATTTAATCATTTTAGTTATTTCTGAAATTTCTGTTGTATTTTCATGTCCATGTACATTTGTTTATGTTATTCACTAATTTGGATGCATATGTATACATTTGTTTTTCATATTTTGGAAAGGGGGAAAAAAGACTTCAAGAACAAATAAAAAGCATATGACAAGCCAGGGGAACGAGTAGTTTAGAATTTGAACTTATTCTGAATGAAAAGTTTAGTAAAGTTCGGTTGATTGCTGTTTATCAAGCTAATTCCTGGCCACTTAGACATTTAGTCAAGCATCTGACCTGCAAGCAGCTATTGACACCAATTGTTCGCTAACATAATGGTGAAACCAAGCTAAGAATACAAGAAAATTTTATAACCATGAAAATTTGGGACAGAACATAAGATCAGATCGATGCCCTAAACGATGAAATTATTAAGAGAAAAAAAAGTTCATCAAGCAATTACAGGTAAATTTATCAAATCTCAAGAATCGGAGCATCGACCGTTTCGTTCCCAGTCGCCGTACCGAGTCGGCTCAGGTCCTCTTGGTCCTCCGATCTCACCAGTCTCTTCATTCATATCAATACCACCGTAACACCACAAGCTAATTCCTCGCTTGCTTGGTTGTTAGGGTTTTCTTGGTGACGGTGCTGAGTTGAAGAGCAGATGAATAGCCTCGCTGAGTGAGTCACTGAGTCGGATCGAATATTAGGTAACCCTAGTTTTTGTGTAGAGAAATTCGTGATCAAGGAGAATAGACGGCCCAGAAACTCGCCATTCTTCGTTTCTGCAAAGGAACGAAACCCTCTGCGCCCCTCTCTTTGTGATGACTGATGAGAGAGAGTGAGAGTTTAGCGCGTGATGTTGCTTATAATGAGAGAAATGATATAGTGCCTCGCACCACTCGTTATAACCCTTTTACTGCTGGTAGTAACCTCGTCGCTATGTTTAGCCCTTTTTGGTACGTTGATGAGACTTGGTGAAAAACTCGAGCTTTTTTTCAAAATGACCTTTTGAAAAAAAATATATACAACTCTGACCTCCATTCAAAAATATATACAAGAGTGACCCTCTGACCGGTCAAAAGCTATAAACCGCTGTTTGAAACAGCGGTTATTTAAAAGATACATAAAACCGCTGTTTGAAACAGCGGTTCTTTAGTCAGCTTTATACACCCACCAAACAAGCTTTTTCTTCTCCTCTCCTATGAATTGTTCTGGCTACTTTTATATATATATATATGCTGCAAAGTGTCAGTCCACAATTAAAGTTTACTTTTAATTATATATATATATATATAAAAAGCATTGCAAATACTACAAAAGCAAGTGTAATTAATGGTGTTTGTAGACTTTGCAAATGCTGCACGCTGATCGAGGAAGCAAGTGTAATAAATGGTTTTGTAGACTTTGCAAATACTGCACGCTCCTGTGGGCGTCGCCGAGTTTGTAGACTTTTCAAACCTTCTCCCTCTCTCCTCGCCGAAATGATTCTCGCCATTCAGAACCCTGCCGGACTGAACCTAGCCGGACTGCACCTCGCCGAATTGAACTTGAAATTAGAAGTAGTATATACTCGTCCGTGACCACACTTTCGACCACGACTCCATACTCGGCAACGCCCACAGGAGTTGGCATCCACACAGACATCAGCCATGGTGGGCATCCACAATTAAAGCTTGCTTTTGATTATATATATATGTGTGTGTGTGTGTGGGGTAGCGAAGCATGAACGGGAGTCCTAAGAAGTTGACTAAAGAACCGCTGTTTCAAACAGCGGTTTTATGTATCTTTTAAAGAACCGCTGTTTCAAACAGCGGTTTATAGATTTTGACCGGTCAGAGGGTCACTCTTGTATATATTTTTGAATGAAGGTCAGAGTTGTATATAATTTTTTTTAAAAGGTCATTTTGGCAAAAAGCTCGAAAAACTCTGCTAATTCTTGGAAAGATATTGATTCCTTTTCCTTTTACCTCTGCCACATCAGAATAACATCAAAAAAGTATGATTTGTTTCTCTCTCTCTCTCTCTCATTTGTACCAGCTAGGCCGCTACTCCTCTCTCTTTCTCTCACGCCCATTTGGGGCCCTGTAAGGCTGCAAGATGCATGCTAGCTAGGCTGCTACTCCTTTCTCTTTCTCTTTCTCTCACGCCCATTTGGGACCCAGTAAGGCTGCAATGCGCCTACTGCTTAGCCCATACTTAGTCACGGACTGAGAATTGCAGCAAGGCTTCACGGGTCTCTGCAATGGACAACACCTTTTATAAGTAAAAAAAAAAATTAAACAAATTAGAAATGTTGAAAGTTTCAACCATACCGAATTATTGGCAAAAACTTTTTCTTTTACTGATAAAGAACAAAAATATTTTTTCAAATCAAAAATATTTGTGAAAAATTCAAAAATTTGGGCTTGTTTATTTCATGAAAATTTTTACATTTTTTATTTTTATTTTTAATGAAAATAGAAAATGGTCTAAAAAAACACATTTACTTATAAAAAATAAAAACTATTTTCAAAAAAATGAATTTAACTTTTTAAAAAATGTGAAAACATTAAAAAGATTTTTTTGTATTTTCACAAAAACTGAAAACAATGATTATATTGTGGCAATGCTTATAAACATAGAAAAAAATATGTAGACCAACTGTAAAAACCAAAATATAAAAAATAATAAAATATATAGGGATAATATATAGTTTTAGTAAATGTATTTACACTATTTTTAGATTTTGAAAATAGTTTTAACTTTTATAAAGTAAACACATTTTCTAAATTTTGAAAACTAAAAATGAAAACTATTTTTAAAAAAATTTCATAGAAAATAAAAATTGTAAATTTAAAAATTTTCGGGAAGTAGACAGGCCTTGATATTCGCAGTTGCTTCTTTGGTTTCTTATAAATGACCATCAGATTCTTATTTTTGTATTTGTGATTTTTATTTTATTTTTATTTCTTTATGCATGCGTGTACTTTTGATTGAAAAAGACAATTCAAACCAAAAACAAAAAGGCATGCTTTCAGACTTCCTTAAGGTACGACTGTGTCTTGAGTTTCTTCCTACTTTTGTGTATGTGATTTCAATAATGCTATGTATTCTAAAGTATGTCCCAAAAAAATATTTCAGAAGATTATTAAGCCTTTATTTATTATCAATAAAAAATTAGCTATAAAAGAGAATGGTTAGATCATGGGCCACATCATTTGGGATTCACTTATGGGACAATTTTTTTGGTACATAAAGCATTTTTCTTGTGATTTTTATTTGTTTATTATGCATCTCTTGTATAATTGTACTTTGGCAGTAATGCTATACATACCAAAAAGACATCTCAAATGAATCATAGCCTTTCATTTATTATGGAGAGAGAATTCACTTAAAAAAACTAAGGATTAGATCATTCACCACATCATTTGGGAGACACTTTTCGCAGGGGCGGATTTAGCATTGGGGTAGTGGGGGCACCTGCCTCCATCCAAAATTTAAATCCTTTGGTAATTTATTCAAAATTTTAAAAAATTTCAATTTTTAAAAATTTCTCCCAACATATTATTTGTTAAAAAACTTTGAAATTACTATAAAATTTGAAAAAGTCTTAATATTATGTTAAAAAGTAGGAAGGTTTAAATCGGATAGGTGTTTAGATCACTATGTGATAGGATATTTGAGTTTCTCTCCTTTAACCATTTCTTTTACGGTAAAAAGTATGAAAAGATATATGTAGTTTATATATTTTATAATATTAAATTTGATATTATTGATTAGTTTATAAGTACGCCTACATAGCAAATGTTTTATTCGTTTAATGGCATGTATTTCTCCACTTATAGGTAGAGATACTTCATATTTGAGCATAAAAAAATGCATACATATCAATTTGTTAATATTAGAGGATATTTAAGGTAGGGATCGGTTTTTAATATTATTTGGTCCAAAAAATAAAATAATAATTTGCCCCCACGTAGACAAAATCCTAGCTCCGCCCCTGGGGGCTAGCCCAGTTGGCCAAGCCCTTGACCCTCATGTAAGCTACGGGTTCGAACCTCGCCAAAGGTGAGGTTTGTGTAGAGGTTATCTTGATGTGGTGGACTTGTATCCTCATGGTGTCCCACGATTCACGCAATGCGGTGTCCCCTCTCAATTAGTGACCACTAATTTCTTTCTACCCGTGAAAAAATAAAAAAGAAAAATAGAGAGAGAGAGAGAGAAGAAAATGAGGAAAATAAGAAAAAAAATATAATTCTAGAAACTACTCTTTGACAAGATAAAAAATATGAAGGAAAATTAGAAAAAGTAAAGTTTACTTGCACCGTTTGGATTTGTTTTTTATAAGTACTTATTTAAAAAAAAAAAATTCTAAGAAATTACATATTGCAAATTAGGTATTAATTTTAGTATTATATTTATAATTTTTTTTAATAGGTAACATACCATTTTATATTCAAATAATAACTCAGGATAGTGTGAATAGTAGCTAGTAATAAAAATAGTATTCAATGGAGAGCTCTCAATTACACTGTAAATAAATAGATTTTCATTATAAATTATTTTGTTATCAATTATATTGTAATATATATATTAAGCTATGGCATTAATTATAATGTTTTTATATATATCAAGTAACATTTGCAATGCAATGCTAGAATTTTGGGGTTCAAGTAAGCTCTTTCCCATGAATTCTTACTCTATGTAGTTTGAGTTTTTACGCCATCATTTTATGTATTGAAAACGACACTTTCTATTGAACTATCGAAATGGTTTAGGGTTGTTTATCCATAAGTCATCCATTTTAAAGATTTATACTCGAAAGTCTAGCCAAAAAAGATTCATACTCAAAAATCCATGAAAATATATATAGAACGACAAAAATGCCTCAATAACAGATGGATAGTTTTGTAACACCCCAACCTAACAATCGTATTGACCCTTCCGGATAGGTCAACACGTGTCAAGATAGAGATACAACCTGACCTGCTCATTCATATATCCTTATGAGAGACAAGAAATATAGGCATATTTAACAATATGAAATGTTATGCTCATACATATGTCCCAAACGTCTTATACAATAATAATAAATCAAATAATAATAATGCCAACATCCCTGGCAGGTAGGCTATGCCACAAACAATGACAAATTCCAAAATCAAGAAAATATAAATATTACACAACTCAATAATATGCAGGTCCCATGCATAATCGACCATGCAATCATCTAATAATCCTCGAATAGAGGCTTGTCTCAGATCATGTATGCAAACCCCGAGCCAACCTGTAATCTGCTGCATAAAAGCAGGGGTGAGCTTCCACTTGCTCAGTAGGAATAAGATAACCTCTACAAATAACAATAATACAGCGATACATGGAATATTTTAAATAAACGTAGTTTCTATAACGTTTATAAGACAATAGATAACGCAATATTAAACTTGTGTGGTCTTTCAGTGAAAAGCTTAAGTCAAGTAGTTCTATGTTCAGTTCATAAATCAACCAGAGAAAAATAATGAGTTAAACTCAGTTATAAACACAGTACAATGCCCATAATTTCAAAGATTAGGCTCATAGATTGTATAACAGGACGTTGTTCTCAGGCTAAAGCCTCCGGCACAACGATAGCACGAAATTACGTTGTTCTCAGGTCCCGGGACAACGGCAGCCAATACCTCGTTGTTCTCAGACCCCCGGCACAATGACAGCCAAAACCTCTGGAGAGAAACCGATCAGTTGCTTAACAACCAACTGTCGAGCCACTACGGGGCTATAAACTTCTGGTCCGCACTAAGGCTCCACCCAGGACCATAGGCCCTTAAAAAGAAACCTCCCTGTGATACAAACCGAGCCAGAACCATGCATAGCAGCAAGAATATATATACATTCAAACCAATTTCCAAAGCCAGCAGGTAAAGTTACAATATGTGGCATATATTAAAGTATCGAGTGTTATTTCAAAACAATCGTAACCATTATTCAAAAACAGGAGTGAAGTAGATAAATCATATGCCATCATCTTATATACAAAATAATCCTCAAGGCACGTCATATTCAAATATATATATATATATATATATATATATATATATATATATATATATATTCACTTTTGTACCCTGACTGATTCCCATTTTCAAAATATTCAATCCAACCCAAAAGTCAAGGGAACAGTTGTAAGAAAATCTCAACATCTTTCTCTTATATAGATATATCTAGAAAATCAGGCATATGAGCTTTAGACAAAGTATTTATATTGTGTAGATATAAACAGTTATTACTATATGCCCTTATCAAGTGTTTCCATAAAACATACATTTGGAAAGCCTGTTCCCTAGTTTTATATACACATCATGCCCAATTCTAAGAAGCTTGCCAGGAAATACAAACAAGGTCTCAAAACATTTCATTTCTGTGCTTTAGTTCTCATTTCATAAACATGCCACACAATTCAATAGTCTTTAAACTAGTATATTCCATGTATCTATTTAACAAGCTAATAATCCGTAAGGTTCTCAAACATTTGTAAGTTATACCATTCTCAAATGTGTTTAACATCTATGTTCATGTAGTTCTCAAAAACAGTTGTAAAACAGACATATTATCATTACAGTAAGAGGTTACTTATCCCTACCTCAATCCAGTTGTGTTTTCCTACCCTTTGTGGCTCCACGAGCCTCCCAAATGCAATGCTCATGCACCCAATGCAAGAGGTCTTCCAAAGGACCCAATCAACACTGAGAAACAAACAATAATGCAAGCAAGAAAGATCAAAAGGAAGTACAAGCATCCACAGTTTCAAAAGTAACACAATACAACTCTCAAAATTGCTCACTCGCAATCCTATGGGTCAAAACCCTGAAATGCCAAACCTAAGACTCTAAAACTTTTGAAATATATCCTCAGCTATGACAAGATGCCACACATTGAATTCTATGGCCAAATGTTAAATGGATTTGAGGTTTGAGGATATGGGCCAAAGAAGACAGTGCACACACGAGGGGCAAATTTGGTATTACTAAAATAACTCTCTCTCTCCAAAAGAATTTGACCTCAAAACCATAAAATTTAGAAACTTAACTTCATAAGTTTTCTGTACATATAAAGTACGCGAAAATCGGAGTTAATATGCAAAAGTTATGGAGGAAAGAAGTTTAAATAAGAAAACTAGTAAAAAGAACATTTATCGATAATGGCGGGGGCATTATCGGAAATTTGCCCATGAAGACAGCCATTACCGATAATGCTTCATGCCATTATCGGTAATGGTCATCTCCCTCACCTAGAACCGACCTGCAAAAGTTTTCAAATCCTCTTCTAGATTACTCAAAATGCAAAAATAAGCTTTAAATCATCCCTTTAAAACCTTGTTTATCAATTTAAAACCTAAATTTGTTTTCAAATTAACTGGATCAACATTGATCCATTTTCAAACTTCTCATTAAAGCTTACACGGGAATTGCCATGGCTGTTCACTGTAACCTTCAACCCAGCTCCTTTAAAGTTCAAAATAACATTTCAAAAATTAGATAAACCCTTCATGTATTATAGTTTAGCATTGATTTGAAATATAAATCAAAAACCAAAGCTCAAAACAAATCATCCATGGCTGCCGTGGGTTATCACCCTCATCAAAGCCACTTAAAACTAAAAATCAAACCATCCAACAGCTCATAAACAACATACAAGTCCCTTTAACTCACTAGATTATAAAATATCAGTTTTTAATTGAGAAATCAATCTCAAGCAACATGGTTTAACCGAGAACCACCATTAAAATTCCAGATTTGGGGTTCATATTAAAGCAGCCGTAACTGCTGCTCACGGCACATTTAACACAGTCCATTTAAAACTCAGAAATATACCACTTCCACACTCGATTCACTACATGCAAGCATAAAACGAACTTGATCTATTCTCTAATTACAAAAAGAAGTATATATAAAAATATACAAGGTTTGAAAACCCATAAACAATTTTTAAAACAAAGTTTTTCAAACCATGGATCCGTCACATGCATGCTTAAAAAAAAAAATTATGTATTTCATTGTTCAAAAACAGATCTGACTCCATGGCTCATCAAATCAAAATCTAAAATGAAAAATTTGTATCAAGCCAACCGTGCATGCAGCCAATTCATATACTACCAGACTTAAAAGGTTGAATCACATCGTTTAAAACCCTCTTTTGAGACAAAACTCATCCTGATTTTAGGATCAAAGTTTAAACCTTACAAATCTCTTTCATAAGCATAAATCCAAGTTAAAACCCCTGTTTTTTTTTTTTTGAAGAATCAGATGCTACAAAGAAAGGTTCAGACCCAAACCCACGAAATCCAAACTCACGCACATGCAACCATAGTTGCAAAACCCTTTTCAAATCAGATTTAAGGGGCATGAAGTCATCACAAAATCAAACACATTTAAACACTATAGTTCGATCAAGAATGAAAACCATGCTTTCAAGCTCCATAAATCCGAAAATGTAGAGAGAGGAAGGAAACAAAAATAAATTGAGATATGCACGAGCTTACCTTTGAAGATAAACAAGAGGACTCCGGCGATCATTCCGGCAAGAACCCAGCTGAGGTTCGGCTGCTTGCTCTCTTCCTCTCTCGGCAGCTCTCACAAAACCCCATTCTCACTCTCTCTCAATCGGGCTTAACCAAAACAAAATGAAAAGAAAAGATAAGGCAGCTGGTTTGTTTGGGATAGAGGGGACACGGCTGGCATTTTAAAATTTGTTCAAATTTTTTTTTTTTTTTATATATAACATTTCTTAATTTACATAAGCACCCCAACTTTAATACCAAACTTCTTTATTTATAAAATCCCACCAACTTTTGTAGATTTTCAACATATGTAATTTCCTTAATTTGCAAAATACCTCAACTTTAATGAAATTTCATAAAATATAGCTTTAAAATTTTGGGTTATCACAGATAGTCAATTTTCATTCAAATTTTCTTCTTTAGGCAAGTAATATTTTCCTCTATTTTTGCCTAAATTGAAGGCTATTTGAATTAAATATAAAATCAAAATCAACAAATAAAGAAAGTTGACTCCGTTCAAAATGATAACCTCGATCATCAGATAACACAAATCCTAAAATCAAAATATGCTAATCTTATAAGTTTTTCTTAATTTTAAAATCAAAACGCACAAAAAAAAAATAAATTCACTTCCTTCATATATATATATATATATATATATATATATATTTCACTATCCATCCACACACACATAAAAATTGAAAAATATAAAAAAAATAATAATAATTTCATCAGTCTTTTTTACCATCATAACACAAAAAACCGATGAATTATAAAAATAAAGATAATATTATCATTTTCGGCATTCATTTTAATTTTAAAACGACAAATACATCAAAGCTAAAAAAGAAAAGCAAACTAATGAATTTATTTATTTTTAAACAAACTCAAATCAAACAAAAATTTAATGTGTTCTTACAAAAACTAATGAGTTTATTGATATTTTAGGACTCATAAATTTTATATTATATGAGCGAAATAGACTTGTTAAAAAACGAATTATAGAGAAGGTGCACTAATGTGAAGGAATCCGTGTGAATTTGAATGAAAGAATACCCATTATCAGCAACCTATGAAAGAGCTAGAAGCACCGCTTGAATTTCTGCCACCATAGCTGAAGTAGCTTTGATGGAAAAAAGATTACGCACTCACTCTACTACCTCGGTGGTTATAAAGAACTCATACATGAACATTGTGAACTTCCAAGCTCCATCATACTAGATAATTAGTTGCTAGAGAAGAGGAAGTTGCCTTACAAAGTTTAAAATTAGCGAAAAGACTTTAAAATTAACATAATAATCATATTAAAATCCCACGAATTCAAAAAGGAAACCAGTTCAAAAAAAAAGAAAAAAAAAAAAAAAGAATGGAAGCCAGCTTCATACTACCCTAAAATACACCATTGATCCAACCATACTGTAATTTAAGAAAGAAAAAAAAAAAGTAAAAAACATCTATAGTCATTTAGTCATGGAGAATGTACAGCATCAAAGATATCGGCCGAAGAGATGAAATAATCGATCGAGAGGCCTGGAACACGACATCGTCGACTATGTTGCATGGACACTTCTCCAAATCGGAACACAGTGGCAATCGTGCGGCCTTGATGAGCGATTAATACCCACATCAACGTCTCGATAGTTACCAATACAACATCCTATCGTGGTCGATCTCCCAATACACTATCATTCCCTGGAGCTTGTACTCTAGTGAGGTGAGAGTCCTCCATGCATGTATTCGACTTCATATGAGAAGGCCACTCTTTTGACTAAAATAGCCATACAATAATACGTGTCTAATCACCTCAGCTGGGCCTTCATTTCGTTCCTTCATAGCCGCATGGTCTGTTGCCACTTTTAATACAAAGCATTCATCATCACCTATTCGTTTCTCCACCAAGCATTGGGCATTGGCAAATAAACTAGCTGTGCTCTTTGGATCTAGACCCTATATGATAGGGTTGGCTTTAAATATTTTATAAGATTCTGATTTTAAATATGGCAACATAAAATATTAAATATATGACATGTATTATATATGAGATTCTTATAAAATAAAATCAACCAATTAGAAAGAAAAAAATAGACTGAATTAAGGGGAGAAGAGAATGGAAGAGGGAAGAGCAAAGAGAACGCCACGTAGGATGGAGTGCTCTCTCTCTCTCTCTATATATATATATATATATATCACTACTACAAAAAAGCCTAAAGAAGACGGTAAGTAGAAGACGGTTTTAAAAACTGACTTCAAAAGATATCAAA